>PITA01005733.1:42120-107459 GCA_004023965.1 Spilogale gracilis | reverse complement strand
TGCCTCTTCATGTCTCTTGCCCATTTTTTGATGTGTTCATCTTCTTTTTGGGTGTTGAGTTTGAGTAGTTCTTTATAGATCTTGGATACCAGCCCTTTGTCTGTAGTGTCATTTGCAAATATCTTCTCCCATTCTGTGGGTTGCCTCTTTGTTTTGTTGACTGTTTCCTTTGCTGTACAGTTTTTATATGAATAGATTATAAAGCCATCTGAAGGGAGCATGTGAGTTCAGTTTCTTAAGTGGTCTGTTTTTAATCTCATGTAAATTTCTAGAAGTTTAGAGGTTGAAATAATGCAGGTTTTGTTGGGGGGAGGATGTGAATCATGACTAGACTTCTTGGGGGTTTTAATAGAACAAGTTTCTTAAAATTGGAATGCCAGTCAGTAATTAGGATAGGAGAGCTTGATTTGGAACTAGGCAAAGGTCTCAGGGTCCTTGAACCTCCTGGTATCCTATACAACATTTTCTCTGTGCCTTTGAATATATCTTTTTTTTTTCCTCTTTCTGGAAAAAGGGAATCACTGTTTGTTTGTTTGGTTGGTTGGTTGGTTGTTTTTTTTTTTTTATCAGATTCTTAAAGGACTCTAAGACAGAAAAGCTTAGGGGATGTTTGGCTGACTCAGCCAAAAGAGCATGAAACTCTTGATCTCAGGGTTGAGTATAAGCCCCACGTTGGATATAGACATTACTTAAAAATAAATACAAAAACATAAAAAAGACAAAAAAGTTCAAGAATTAACTTAGGATTTCAGTCTTAGACTAATTCATCAGATTTTTTTCGAAATCTTTCAAGAAAAATAGAGACAAATTCATCTCAATTGCTGGATTAGTTGTGCCTTTATTTTTTTTCTGTGCATGTGGGCATCTATTTGATCTTGGACTAATTAAATCCATGTAATTGATGAATAAATGGAAAATGCCTACCTCCAAAAATTCATTTCATTCCCTTCCTCTCTATCTCTGTCTGCTACTCATTTAATATTTCAAATCTTCCCCCATCCGAAAAGCATTTGGAATTATATTCTTCTTTTAAGAAGTATCGAATGCCTCCTCCTTTGTGAACTCCCTCCTGAATGTAATCATGCCTTCCTCTGCAACACCACAGCCATATCTCGTCAGAGTGAGCCTGTGCTTCTTCCAGCATTTGTCCTTTTTGTCATCCTTTACCCTTGCCTATCCCAGGCATTAGCTTGTCACTTCCACGCGAGGGTGCAATGGGTAGTGACTTGCATATCATAGGCCCAAGAACTGACAGTGTCTTTTTCATGGTGGTGCCTCAACAAATGGTTGAATTAAAGTAGGGAACATCTTCGTTCCGTATACTATGAGATTAAAATCATGGTCTCAGAGTTAATTCGTTTTGTCACTTACTGTTTTTTAGTATCTTAAAACCATTGGTACATCCAAACTGACAGCATGATTTTATTTTCTAGTAGTGCTGAATTAGTAATGCCTCAGTAGTAAAAACAAAATCTTACTTTCAAATATATCATGATGACTTAAAATGTGAGCCTCTGGTTGCCATGTTTGACGGGGGTATCTGATTCTCAGTGCCCATGACTAGAACCATGAAAGGTCAGAGCTGGCCAGAACTCAGGTCTAGTCGAGTGTGTTTTTTGGAGCCTCCAGAGCTTCACTGAAATTAGTTTGGAGTCCTGGGTGGGAGGTGGGCCAGCCCCACTCTCTAATTTATCCAGAGCATCTCTGTTTTTAGTTGTTATATATTGGAGTTTTGGAATAAGTTGAAATTTGCTAAAGCGTGTTCTGCTGAAGGTAACCAAACTCTCCTCTCATCCCTCCTTGGCCAGTTTCTCATTTTACACTGAGGTCCAAAGCCACAGCATAGTTGCTGCAGATTTTAAGCTCAGAACAACCCAACTGGGATTGAACTAGTCTTGACTGTCCTGACTCCTGGCCCAGAACACTCGACTTTTGTTTAGCTTCCCCTCAAATTTCATCCACTTCGTAGGTATCACTAGGGGATCAAGAAACATTGAGTGGGAGCTGCGTCAGGTTATGGGGATGCAAAAAGGGGCAAGCGTGATGTCAAAACCCGCTTCATGGACAATGGTAGTTGACAGTAGCCACTGGTATCGGTATCTCCTCCTTTTATCTGAAATTGGTGCCTTCCAGATAATTCTGTGTCTGATGCCTCACACATAAAATAGTATACATGGTGGCAATGTTTTTAAAACGGGTTATGTTGATGGTCATGTAACTATATACATTTATTAAAACTCTTCATACCATACAATTAAAGAATTTTCTGGCATAAAAATTATATGTCATTAAAGCTGTTTTTAAAAAAAGACAGGGGGACACCTGCCCTCCTTAACTAATAGCGAAACTGGGCAGAAAACAAAATGGCCCTGCGAAACATTTTAAGGGCATGCTAGTAGTTTTTTGTAAATATTTTCTCACTATGTTGGCTACAAGTCAGTTCCATAGTCATTTATTGACCTCCTGCTCTGGGCCAGTTCTTGAGATAGCAAAGAAAGGGAGAGGGAGAAAGGGAGTCACAGAGATGCATAGGAAGAGGCTTTTTGAGTGGAGGCAGGTTGTAGTCAAGTGCTTCAGGGGAGGTTACTGGAGGTGTGCTCTTCTACCGAGTTCCTTCTTGTCAGGGTACCTTCTGCTTTGAGTGATAAATACCTATGCAGCCACAAAGCAGTGGTAAGTGATACAGTTTTATGGAGTCAGGTAACAAGGGATCCCGAGACAGGCCCCCCAACGTTGGTTAATTTGATAGACATCTCAATGCTTTCAAGACTCAGAGTCCCCTCCTCTGTGATTTTCCTGGCTTTCCTCTCATGGTTGAAATATGACTGCAACAGTGCCAAACACTATACCATCTTCCAACAAGGATGAGACAGTGTTAAAAGCAGAAAGGCAGAGGCAATTATTTTCCTCGTAACCCTTTTTTTAATCAGGGAAGAAAGTCTAGCAGCCCCCCCCCCCAGCAGATTGCCTCTCACATCTTGGCTGGAAATAGATCACATACCCACCCCTAAACCAACTGTGGACAAAGGAGAGTAAGATTAACATTATTTGCCTAGACATATCTCACTCATTTCTACAGCTATGGGGGCATTCCCTATTCCCAAATGTAATACCTGATCGCAGCAGGATCATATGAACTGGAAAGAGAATGGGGAATGGCTCCTATGAACCAATGTCTACCTCACTTAATGAGCTTTTTTGATGGAAAGGAATAGAAACAATGCTTCTTTTTCTTTTGTTGACCACAGATGTCTTATCTTGTTTGTACAATTTTTCCATGATTTCGATCCAATGAATTATTCTTCAGACTGGGACTCTGCAAGGCAGTTCTTCAGTAATGCTGTATTTGTTTAAGTGTTGTAAGTCTTGAGGTTGGATAGTCATATTCCACTAGCACAGTCAATAGGAAAATTGGTAAAGAGCTATCATTATCCACTTTAAAGATGCTTAACTTTTCCCCTCCTTTTAGAATATTTGGCTGATTCAGAATTTGGGAGGTTTGCTATAATTAAAGAGAGATGAAACGTTAGTAACTGTGGACCTAGGAATCTTTAGGCAGATTAATATTGAAGGGATTTAGAAATAGTGCCCCTTAGCACGGCTTAATGAGCAAAAGGCATCAGGGGCCCAGAGTACCTAAGATGAAAGTTTTCCAACGCTAGGACAGGGGATGTAACTGATAAAACTCTGTCCATTGGACAGAAAGCCAAGCCATTTTCCACAGAAAGTGAGTCGCTCTCTTTCCCAGCCCCTTGTCCTTCCCTCCTCTCTCTCCCCCTATATCTGAACCAACCCTAGACCACAGTGTGTCTGTATTATAGACCTTTTTATTGCCTTTATTTTATACATCACTGTCTTTGATTGATGTGGCATTAACCATAATACCCCCCCACATTTCAGTCATATAAATTGTACTAGGGATGATATAATTAATACTTATGTATATGGCTCTAGGTTATGATCTGTCTGCAGGAACGGCCTGATCCTTGTATCCAAGGCCATCCAAAGCCATTAGGATTGTTGACTTAGCTGCAACATGATAAGTGCCTGTCTCAGTAGATACTAATTCTCTGGAGTTTTTGTTTCTACCTTCTGTCTTAAGTCATCAAACCCCACTTTTCCAAGTTTGACTTTCCCAGATACCTGACAAATGTTTTTGCTCTCCTCTAAACTGGTCCTTTTGTGTAAATACAGAAGATTTAGTATCAGATAGACTTTCCTTTTTTAAAGTTTATTTATTTACTTATGCAATCTCTATACCCAACGTGGGGGCTTGAACTCACAACCCCGAGATCAAGAGCTACACGCTCTTCTGACTGAGTCAGCCAGGCGCCCCTAACATCAGATAGACTTTCAAAAGCATATAATTGATGGCACATTTGAACTGGTTTTCAGAGGCTTTAGTGTTTTTTCTCTCTCTGGTGGACATCCTCGCTGGTGATCATCCCCACCTAAATAGGCAAGTTCCCACAGAGAGGCCATGGGACATATTTGAACAAGTTTGCATACACATGTTATGTAAAGAACATTTAGTGGGCATTTATTGGCTGTTTGTGGTTGACACATGTTCACATACAAATACCTGTCTTAGGAGATGTACCGTAATGGAGTCTTTTTTATTGTTTTGAGTACCATGTCAGCTTTTAACATACACAGATACCCTATTTCTGATTTAGTGATGTATGGAAGAAGGCAATGAGGGCAGAATTTAAGCTTTTTGCTCTTTGTAGATTATGTCTGCTTATACATGCCCTCAAAGAATACAGAAAATGGTATGTAAAGTGAAGAGTACATAAAATTTACACCTGAGACCAAGGAAACCTTTTTGCTTTTCTGCCTGAGAGACACAAAGCAGTCACTGGCACTTGATGACATCACATGATTTCTGAGGGGGGAAAATGAAGAGAATAAATAAGCTGAGCCTCAAGTGAGCAGTCTTAGGTAGTTTCTTGCAGGTGACCCTTTCTTTATTCAATCCTTATATCCTATCTGTTAAGGGTGCTTTTCCTTGAAGTTAATGTGAGAGACAGCATCTTTTCCTGGGCCAGCCCCCTAGATGAAGCATTGTAAAGGTTGTGTTTTCTTTCCTTCTTACAGACAAGGATTACTGCAAAGTAATATTTCCATATGAGGCACAGAATGATGATGAATTGACAATCAAAGAAGGAGACATAGTGACTCTCATCAATAAGGTAAGCAAAGGTTCCCTCCTGCCTTTAAAACTGCAGAGTGCTTGGAGGCGTTGACTGGACAGTACAGGCTTTTGTTTTAGGCTTTTGAACACTTGATTTTCATTTCCTGAACTTCCAAGGAAGAATCTTGCATCTTTCCTCTTGATCAGGCTAAGCCCAACATATCCGGGTAAATGAAGGGACTTGAAAACCAAATAGATGCTGTCGGTCTCAGAGCCAGCTGCGCGTTGGCATGGCCCACAGGAGAGCTCCATCCCGGAACGGCTGGCCCAGAAGGCGGCCTGCCTGGCTGGAGAGCCCGCCCTGTCCTGAGGTATCCAAAGATGGGCTTTACAAAGGCAGGTCGTGCCTCATAGGCAGCAAACGTGTAAAGAACGTGTGTGCTATTCAATCAAAGACAGGTAGCATGCCTGAGAGAATTTTGCTTGTCTCATTTGGGCTAAGAAGGTTGGATGATTTTATTATCACTGCAGGCAGAGCCCTATAAACATACAGAGAGCTATAAAAATCTGTGTGAAGTGATATAGCTTAACAGGGCCTGAACTGCGTACTGTTTATGCTTTCTTGCAATGGTACTCACCAAGTAGGTGGTTGAAAAATGCATTGTTTAAATGATTCCTAAAATAGATGGCACTTCGTCTGAGATACAGGATTCTCATGATGGCCACATGTGGTGAAAAGCTGACCCATCTCTAGGTGTATAAGTGGCTTTATTCTGAGGTCCGAGTGAGTGGCAGGGAATGCATGATCCCCTGGGGACAAGCATGACTTGGGGATCATCATGGCTGCCTGTGCTCATGCAGGGCTAGAAAGCATTGGCAGGGTGGAGAGTGCAGGGAAAGAAGAGAGAGAACAGGCTGGGATTAGGGTGGGGGAGGTAGGCCTGGGGTCTTGCTTCTGTGGCCATTACAGAGAGGGAGGGGATCATGGTGTTTGCCTGCCCCCCCTTCCCCCACCCCCATGTGTGACCGTAAAGTGATGGGTACGATTTGCCTTTATAGTCTGCCACACTGACTTTTAAGAAATGGTCGTAAAAGTTGTGCGTTTTAAGAGCCTGGGCCAAAGATGCCAGCGAATTAATGACCCCAGAGGTGAAGCAGCTCACCAAAAATCATATTATTTTTGGGAGAGAGTTGGCCTCATCCATATGACAGTGGTACCCTAGACAGTGCTAAGAATGCCTTTCTGGTGGCAAACTACTCCCAGGGCTGCTGAGGGACCAAGAACTTGCCCATTATTTTACCTGTAAGCTATGCTCCCCGCATTCATTTTAGCATATTTCTGTAAGTGTTTTCCATGACAGAGGAAATGAAAGCAGGGTAAAATGCAGCCCTTCTTGTTCCTTTCTGCCAAGGAGGCAGAAGTGGTTCTTCTCTTTCTTTCCCACCCTTCCCTTCATCCTTAAGCTGTGCCTCCTTCAGGTGGCTTCTGCACAGCGCCTTTCCTATTTTGAACCATACCCTTCACCAAACACTCAGAATAAAGAAATTGTTAAATAGGTATAAAGCATAATACGAATACTTCAATAATCAACACAGATATTTGGTATTAGTCACACAGGGAAAGGGGTAGGTCGCTTTCCCCCCGTGATGATAAAGCAAGTAGAGAGTGCAGTAACCCATTCTTTGCAATAGGGAAGGAGGCACTCTAGTGCTTTTGTTTTTCTTTTTGTTTGAAAGAGGGCAGGCAGCCTCTTTTTTTTTTAAGATTTTTATTTATTTATTTGACAGAGAGAAACACAGCTAGAGAGGGAACACAAGCAGGGGGAGTGAGAGAGGGAGAAGCAGGCTTCTCGCTGAGCAGGGAGCCCGATGCGGGGCTCGATCCCGGGTCTCTGGGATCATGACCTGAGCTGAAAGCAGTCGCTTAACCAACTGAGCCACCCAGGTGCCCCCAGGCAGCCTCGTTTTAACTGGAAACCAGATGTATCAATAATATTTAATGTTTGGAAGGGAACCTACCACGAATGGTCTGTTATCTGAATACATCTATTTCTACCTTAATATATTATATTCCTGTCCTTGTCATTTGATTACATATGATGAGAACACATTCATCTTGATGTTTTTGTTCCTACCAGCTTGAGATCCAGTCTGATAAAAAGAATTGAATTTTTCTAAAGAGCTTAGTCAGAAAGAGACTCTCTCCTGGTTCCATCCTCCATGCGCACGGCTGGGAGAAAGGAATGAACGGATGTGCAGGGCTGCTGTCAGGAGTGTCCGGGAGATTGTGGCAGATGTCCCCGCTTTCGTAGCTTCATGCAATTAGGTGCAGTTTAGAAACTGAAGCAACTTATAGATAATATTATGACATTTACAAAATGTGACCTCATTATCCTTGCCACACACTTGGCCTAGAGTGCCTGTGTCATTTTCACTCTTGTCCCCCCTCGCCTTGCCCCTACTCATGAGCCCAACAGCACCAGAACCTAACCTTCTGTCTTTGGCAGAGTCAGGCCCAGGCCAGAGGCCATACCTCCTTCCTTTCCTGCTCCCTCCATAGCACCTGCTCCAGAGGAGAACCCCAGGGTGGCCAGGGATGCTGGTACCCCAGCCCCCTCTTTTTATCATCCCCTAATGGTGCTTTGCTCATGGGACCCTTCTACTTTGGTGAAAGCCTTATGCTTTCCTCTTCTTTATTGTCAAATCCAGTTCAACTCTCCTGGCGCCCATTTGCCCAAGTGCTCTGGCCTTAGTCTGGCTTTCTGGCCTTGGTCCACATCACTGTTCTACAACAGGCTCTCCTGGGTTGTCCCCAGCCTGCTCGTGCATCCTCCCTAACTTGACCCAGGCCATGTTTTTGCTGCCCGGGATGCCCTCTGCCAACCCACTTAGCTGGTTTTTCAATAGCTAATAATACAGCCAGTCTTAACTCATGCTGCATTATGTACCTGGGCCCATTTCTAGCTTGTTACTTAAAAATGTCCCCTGTGCACTATCAATTTTATTATTATTATTATTTTATACAGTCTGTGAAATCAGATCTCTTGATATCCTGTCCTGTAGGTTTTGACTTTTATTCCCATAAAATATCTGCCAGCCTTGACCTAGCATTCCACTTGGTTGGAAGCATTTTAAAATGACAAGTGCCATGGAGGCTCCCCACTCAGAAAAACCAGGGTGTGAATCCCAGCAACACCATTCATGGCTCTGTGTCACTGGGCATTTCACTTAACCCCTCTGAGCCTCAGTTTCCTCGGCCAGGAAGCAGACCTCATAGGGCTTCTATAAGGATTTGCTAAGGTGCTGTGTATACATGAATTGTCAATTCAACTTTAGCTGCTCTTTCTCTGACCTTGGAAATGGGGAAGGAAGGGCTCTTGTGACTGGGCCCAGTTTGCTGCTGGGGCAGGAACACCATGTTATGAGGTGGGTAGCAGTGGTGGAAGACTTGCCTGAATATAGCTCAGAATTCACAGGGGGTAGATTTCAGCAAGAATTTGAAGAAAAAATATGCCGTAAGTATTTTGCTTGCTGAGAAGTGGGGGGAAATGGAGTCTCAGTCTGTCACACCCGGCTGACGTTATAGAAAATTCTTACATCCTCCATGGAGTTAAATGATCACGTAGAAATTCATTTAGATGAATGTGTGCTGTTGATACTGTAAAGAGAAGAGCTTCACTATGATTTGTTTAATGTGTATTTTGATATGCTGCTTTATTATGTGTATGAGTTGAGATGAAAGACCTGGATCGTTGTTGTCTAAATTCAACATCTTTGGCTGGAGAGTGTTCTCAGTTTACCCCAAATTCTGCTAGTGTTTTTATTTCAGAGTCAGCCAAGGTGGTTTCCCTTTGTCCTGTTTTTCTGTGCTGTGGTAGGAGTCACAGGGCAGGTGTTGCCCTCGTTTTTAGCTCTAGATTGTCATGTCGTGTAGCTTTCTAGAAAATGAGTCAGACACCGTTAGTGGGTGCCTGTAAGCCCTTCACGGTTCCTGAAATAATGTGCAAAGACCTGAACTATTTGTGTGTGTCCCTGGAAACCAGGATGAAATGTGGCAACCCAAATGCTTTGTTTTTTAGCTTACTTATAAAGAATTCTTGTGGATTTGGGAACATTTCCACTTGCACAGAACACACCTGTGTTTAGCTTTTATTTCCAGTCGTTTAAAAATAGCTCCTTCATCTGTGTTCCTGCCGCCCCCATCCCTGCCTTCGTGATTTGTGCTCAGAGCATGGTTGAAAGGGTTCAGAAACTTCTGGGTCTGGTTTCCAACAAGAGAAACTCCCTAAAGAAAGGCCAAGAGCAGCCTGGTGCAGGCCAGGCCAGGATTCAGCTGTAACGGTGGCCGCCACCGGGCGCTCCTTGCTCAGACCACTGCCCTGGGGGAGAGTGAGCCCCACTGTGGAGAGGGCTCATGGTCTTGTCCTTGGCCAACAGCCTCCTGGCCTCAGCTCCCCTGACCCGGAAGGAAGGGCTTCCCACGTGAGCCCTTTGTAGACAAAGATCTTTTACTGTGCATTTCTTATTGAAAAGCTCCCCTGAGTAGCTGTGTCTTTGACCCCTAACAAAGCAGACACAACACCCCCTCCTCGTTTCTTCATGGGTCTAAGCCTATCTGAGAACATGAAGGTAAACACTAAGGAAGATAATATTATTGATAAAAATCATGGAGTGTGGAGATGGAAGGGAAAGGAAGCTGATAGATGTGCCCTAAAGAAAGAGGGGAGCCAGAAGATTGGATAAAGGTAGAAATAGAAGAAAAATACTAAGTGGGGCACCTGGGTGGGCCAGGCAGTTAAGCGTCAGCCTTTGGCTGGAGTCATGATACCAGGGTCCTTGGATCGAGCCCCGTGTAGGGCTCCTTGCTCGGCGGGAAGCCTGCTTCTCCCTCTCTCGCTCCCCCTGCTTGTGTTCCCTCTCTAGCTGTGTTTCTCTCTGTCAAATAAATAAAAAAATCTTTAAAAAAAATAATAATGGGTCAATTTGTGTACACGACCACAGGTTTCCAGTGCAGGACCCTTCCAGGGTGGCTGGCAGGAGCCCCTGGGCCCAGCGCCCCTTATCGCTTTTCCTTTCCCTCATGGCGGCCCTGGAATTTAGGTGGGACCGTGGGTATCCTGTGCAGATCCCCGAGAAGGAACAAGGCCTAGAGCACAGAAGTGACTTTCCAGGGTCTGCAAGCACTGCGGGGGCGGAACCAGGGCAGGGTTGTACTGCCTGAGCTGCCCTGTGGGGCTGTCAGAGGCTCTTAGAAGGTGGAGCTCAGGCACTCCCAGAGGCGACTTGTCTGCTCGCAGAGTCATCCTCTGTTGCTGGAGATCTAGGGCAAGTGCCTATCAAATTTTTTTTCTACCTTAAGGACATGATCATGATTTAATCAGGAAAACGGTATTACCATGCCATTACCCCCATCTGCTTGCATGTTGGTGGTATCCGTGTTTGTGATCTCTTAGGGTCAGGATCATCCATGACTTTCTGATTCCACAGTCACCTCCACAGAATGAAATGATAATCAGTGCAGAGGAAATGATGAGCTCGGCTCAGGGCTAATGTTGGTTCTTTCCGTGCCTGAAGCCCTCTTCTCCACCTTTCTTCTGCTTTCTTCCATGCTGGCTGATTTTACCTTCCTCTTTTCTTCCAGCTGGGTACCACTTAGTTTTCTGCTTGCTTTTAGCATGAAGAAAAGAAAGAAAGAGAGAGAAATAGAGCGAGAAAGAGAGGGAAGAAGGAAGGAAGGAAGAGGAAGGGATGAAGGAAGTAAGGGTGGGAGGGAGAGAGGGAGGGAGGGAGGAAGAGAGGGAGAAAGAGATAGGTGGGAGTCCTGAGCTCCTTCTTAACTCATTCTGTGATTATGTGTTCTTTTGTTTGTTCTAATGTTTATTTTCCCTTCCTGCCTCCCTCCGATTAATTCATTAATTGAAACACTGATTCACAGAAATGCTTTCACACTTCCTTGCTTCCCACCCCACAGGAAGTAAGGGTGTTTCTTCAAAGAGAAGTGGATTTAGGAATCTCAGTTCTCAGGCTGGTATAAGAAAGCCCATCAGCTAAATAGATTGCTGGCCTTGACCCTTTTTTTCTGCACTGCTGAAGCTTTTAGCAGAGCTAAAAATGCTAGGATTAAATGTGGTTTCAAGGGTGAGGAGTAAATTAGCAGGTGGCACCCTGAAAATGATGACACACTGACAGACCCATTAGAAGGACATGTTTTATGAGTGAATGAAGAAGTTAAGCACAGTCCAGGATCATCTGAGCTTACACACATTTAAAGAATGCCAGTGCTCAGCAAATGAGTCATTTATGTCATAGGATGTATTTTTTGTGGTATGGCATGCCTTGTTAGACTGCATATGTCCTTCCTGGAGACAGAAGTCACAATATACCTCCTCCTCAGAGCATTAGAAATCCCAGGGAATATGGTTTGCTGCTGTTTTGTCTTCCTCTTTAAAGTAACCAGGACACTGGGACCGTTGACAAGAACCCTGACACCATAAGTACGTTTGATCAAAACTCTCCCTCACTGAGCTCCTTTATTATCATAAACACAGTTTTAAGTTAGATGAGGTTGGTAAACATAGGACTTGAGGTGGTAGAAAATTTCTCTTTAGCTTATTTTGACGGCCATGATGGCAAATTTTTCATAGAAAGATGAGTTTGCCATTGATAAGACTCCCCAGCTTTTTATGCCCCCACAAGTGATGTAAAACCGTTGAAAGGGACCCTGTGTTTGTTCGGCCTGATCGTCATCCCTGTCCAGGGTTTTGTGCTTTAGAGGCAGGACATTAGTGATCTGTGCAACACCATTGTGGGATACTTTTCTCCTGCAACACACAGAAAAAGCTGCAGGTGTTTTAAGGAATTAGGGAAACCCTTTCTGTTTTCTATTTCCAATCTTTCTGTTTGTATTACTCAGAGAGGGCCGTTGTGGGAATTAAATGAGACGTTATGGCTCGGAAGGCCTTAGAAATATAAAAGTTGTGGGGCACCTGGGTGGCTCAGTTGGTTAAGCAACTGCCTTCGGCTCGGGTCATGATCCCGGAGACCCGAGATCAAGTCCCGCATCGGGCTCCCTGCTCGGCGGGAAGCCTGCTTCTCCCTCTCTCGCTCCCCCTGCTTGTGTTCCCTCTCTGGCTGTGTTTCTCTGTCAAATAAATAAAATCTTAAAAAAAAAAAAGAAAAGAAATATAAAAGTTGAATTCTCTTTACTGCTCTGAGAAGATATTATGGGAAGAAGAAAAAACAAATCCCTGGGGACTGGAAGATTTTACATCATGTATTGACCTGTCCTGAAATTCAGTTCAGCACTTTCTCTGAAATTCCCCTTTATTATTTATTTTTTGACTTTTCTTGGGAAAAAGGTAATTTATTATAGTTATATAGCCTCTGTCTTATTCAAGTATCTCAAAACTCTTTACATTCACATTTGCATTTTATTAAAATATGCTTTTCTGGGATGGAAAGTGGTGTGGGATGTACTTTTAGATAGTATTTTAAAATTATATAAATAATATCTACTCTTGGGGAAGAAATGAGAAGAAAAACAGAGAAATAGATAAATACCAGGAAGAGTCAAAATCACCTGTGATCTCACCGTCTTCAGATACTTCTCGGTATTTGAGTTGTATTCTTCCAAATGTTTTACACACAGAGACACACACAAAATACAGTTCAAAATAAAAACAAGATCATATCACACACACTATTTTGTAACCCTCTTCTTTCAAAATATATCACACCCATCTTTGGCAGCATGGTTACATGGGTCCTCAGAGTCCTATTGTACGAAGTACCGCGGTTCTCTTTTATGTTTAGCTTGTTTCTAGGTTTTCCTTATTTTAGACTGTGTTGCATGCAGTCATCACATTGTGAATTCTTGTGCATGTAATTAGTTCTGCCAATTTCTTCTACTTGTATAACCTTGGGAAGATCATTCAGTTTCTCTCTGCCTCAGTCTTCACATCTATGAAGTGGGGATGATGATAGTACTTACCTCCCGGCGTTGTGAAGATTTAATGAGTTAAAGTAGGTAAAGCACTTAGCATGCCTCGCTCAGAGTAAGTGCTGTAAAAATGTTAATAGTTGTTATTATTTCTTGATGATAAATAGCTAATTCTAATGCTGCCTGAGTTCCTTTTAAAGGTGTTTGGGTGATGTTAGGAAGGATCGTCCCAATTCAGCTTCCCCACAGGAGTGTGTGCAAATATGCATTCCTAGCCTTGTCATGCTTGGATATTATCATTCTTTCTAATCTTTCAAATAGCTGTTTGCATTTTTTTAAAATGATTGCTCAAGTTGAGAATTTTATGTGTCATTTTCCAATTGATTTTTATGAAAATACCTTATATTCATGACATTAACCTGTCATCTTTCACATTACAAATGTTTTTTCTTAGTTTATGACTCAGAGATATTTAAGAAAAACATCATTAAAAATAAATGCTTTTTAGACTTAAACTTCCTCCATTTTCTGGTTAACTAGATAATGCAGTACAATTTATCCTTTTAAGAATAGTTTTACTTCAGGCTTTTATATTTTAGTCCTAGTTGGAAAGGGTAGCTGGCTATTAAATGCATTCCTTTTCTGCCTTCCTCAGGGCTTTCAGAGGTTCTATTTAAAGCTTCTGTCCTTACAAGCATTTTTTTTTACAGTGGCATTCAGAGAGCCCCTGAGGTTCTGTATGGATATATATAAGGAGCCTCATATTCTAGATCAGAGCTTGGCCAACTTTTTCTGTAAAGGGCCAGAGAGTAAATATTTTAGGCTTGATGGTCTTTGTTGCAACTATGCAAAAGCAAGTCATAGATGTGCATGAATGGGTATGGTTGAGTTCCAATAAAACTTTATTTATAGACACTTAAATTTGAATTTTGTGTGATTTTCACATTCCTTGAAATATTCTTCTTTGGTTTTTTAAAACCATTTTAAAATGTACAAACTATTCTCAGTGAGATGAACAGAAATAGGTAGCATGCCAGATTTGGTCCATGGGCTATAGTTTGCTGGTCCCCAAGATAGATGGAATGTCTAAAAACAGACCCAAAAAATACAGCCAATTAATTTTCAACAAAGGTGTAGGGAGAATTTAAGAAAGAAAGGATAGTCTTTTCAGAAACGGTGTTGGCAAAATTAGAAATCCATAAGCAAAACAAAACGAAAAATACCCTAAACTTAATACATCATACAAAAATTAACTCAGAATGGACGAGTAGATTTGCATGTGAAATAGTTCTACTAAAATGTAACATAGATCTATATGGAAAACAAAAACCACAAAATGTTATTTATGAAAACATCGGAGAAGGAGTTGTGAGACATGTCACCAAAGGCACAGTCCATGAAGGAAAATACTGCTAAATTGAACTTTGGCAAAATTAAAAACTTTGGCTCTGCAAAGATACCGTTAAGAGAATGTTGGTTGATCTGTTTTTCTTACAAGGAGATTTGAGCCCCTCTGTTTAATCTGATAAGTACTTGTGTGATTCTTAAGGACTTGGTTTTGTTCTCAGTCTTCCTGGGAATGTCCTTTGTAATACAAGACAGCAAATCTCCTTTATCAGAGCCCTTTCCCCCAAGGTGGGAAACAAATGTAGCCCCACTCTACCAGTCAGGCCTGAGCTCTGCTGAGCGGCCTGAAGGCCTAGATTTGACCTGGGAATTGTATTTTTCACTCACTGCACATGGCCAATAAGCTAATTTTGCTGAGTATGGAGAACAAGAACCCCAAACAAGTTTTTATGCCAAGGACTAAGTTTTCTTTTTTTTTTTAAAGATTTTATTTATTGGGCACCTGGGTGGCTCAGTTGGTTGGGCCACTGCCTTCGGCGGCTCGGGTCATGATCCCGGAAAGCCGGGATCAAGTCCCACATCGGGCTCCCTGCTTGGCGGGAAGCCTGCTTCTCCCTCTCTCACTCCTCCTGCTTGTGCTCCCTCTCTGGCTGTGTTTCTCTCTGTCAAATAAATAAAAAAATCTTTTTAAGAAAAAGATTTTTTTATTTATTTGACAGAGAGAGATCACAAGTAGGCAGAGAGGCAGGCAGAGAGAGCAGAGGAAACAGGCTCCCCGCTGAGCAGAGAGCCCGATGCAGGCCTCGATCCCAGGACCCTGAGATCACGACGTGAGCCAAAGGCAAAGGCTTTAATCCACTGAGCCACCCAGGTGCCCAGGACTAAGTTTTCTTAATAGGAAAACTGAAATATAGATTTGTCTGGTGAAGAATGGAAATAAATGGAAAGTAGGCATTAAGGAATTTACAGATAGTTGCTACAGCTGGCTTGGATGGATGATCTTGATGTTCATAATGATTGTGGCTATGCCCTTTACCCCATATTCCTTCCTGGTCCTTATCCTGGGTTTGAGCCCTGCAGCGGGGTCCGTGCTTATCATGGAGTCTGCCTGAAGATTCTTCCCCTCTGCCACTCCCCTTACTTGGGCACGTGCACACTCCGTCTCTCTCAAATAAATAAATCTTTTTTTTAAGGTTTTATTTATTTGACAGCAAGAAACACAGCCAGAGAGGGAACACAAGCAGGAGGAGTGAGAGAGGGAGAAGCAGGCTTACCACCATGCAGGGAGCCTGATGTGGGACTTGATCCCGGGTCTCCGGGATCATGACCCGAGCCGAAGGCAGTGGCTTAACCAACTGAGCCACCCAGGCGCCGCCTCAGATAAATAAATCTTTGAAAAAAATTTAACATTAAATGATCATCGCAATGTAAATGACTTAACAAGTAGAATATGGGAAATTTCGGGGAGCCTGGGTGGCTCAGTTGGTTAAGCGACTGCCTTCAACTCAGGTCATGATCCCAGAGACCCGGGATCGAGCCCCACATCGGGCTCCCGGCTCGGCGGGAAGCCTGCTTCTCCCTCTCTCACTTCCCCTGCTTGTGTTCCCTCTCTCACTGTGTTTCTCTCTGTCAAATAAATAAATAAAATCTTTATACAAAAAAAAGAAAATGGGAAATTTCTATGAAAAAAAAAGCTGTTGCATAATTTTTCATCCTTGACTATGTTTAAATAGACCTCCAAAAATGTAAAAGTGCTTCCTTAATGAGTTGCGTTTTGTGTCTGACTTGTTCATGTGCCTTTCTGTGTTACTAGCACATGCCATGCTCAAGTCCCAATCATAAGTACATAGGAAAGGTCCTCTCTGCAAATATCTTCTTTTCACATGATTACTAATTATTGAAGTAGATTTATGGGGGTAGAAGATCCTTCACTCTGATATTAGAAAAAAGGCTAAAAGCACAAGTATTTCCTGACACTTAAGATTGTATAACCTGTACAGAAAATAATGAAGTCAGTAAGCTATTCTTATATATTTACCATGTGCCACCTATACGTATGGCCATGCCCCACAACTCCAGGAGACGCCCAGTGTGAATGGTGACCCTGGAGTTGGTCCAGTACGGAAGTATCTGTTGGGTGCCATTCTCTGAAGAGGCTCCAGATAGAAGCATCTTTTTCTAAGAGGGAAACAGACTGTGAGTAATGAGGCCGCTGGGGCTTCTGCTCTGGCTTGTCGCCTATTAAAATCCCTTCAGGCCTTCCTCATTCCTGCCTGCTGCCTTGCCTCTCATAATGTCTGTGGCAGTTCTGTTCTCTTTCTGAGGACCAAGATTTCATTTCAGCTTTTTGCTCAGTTCTTAGTGACACCTGGACTGAAAGGTTACTTCTGTGGCAAATCCTAAACCCTGTGCTATGAATGGGTTATGGGAGTGTAGGGTGGTGATCCCCTTAGCTCTCCAGGTGGATGGAAGGGGCCTTAGGTAGCCGGAAACCCCCTCTGGGTTGATGGCCTTCAACAGCATTTGGCCTCCAGCAATATGTCATCAAAATATTATCATTTTATATGTGTGCCATTATCTGAAAGAAGTTGGGTGGCACTGACTTACTGCATGTATTTAAATTTTCCACATAATGATGTTTAATACTGACTCCACTTTTCTTTGGGAATATTCCACCTTCCCTGTTACAAAAAGGTGCGTGTGACTAGCAGAGGCGACTCCAGGATAATTAAAAAACTCTCATACGTCTTTTCATTTTTTAAATTCTTTCATTAGGATTTCTTTTGGGAATTAGACCTTGAAATAGCTCAGACTTTTAAAGATAGAGCTTCAAGTTCTGTTAACCCTAGAAAAAAAATAAATTCTAATTAAAGAAATAGTCTTTTTAAGCAAACATAACTTCTGGTTGTAGCCACAATGGAGTCAAAGGTGTGAGGCTTACTCTCCTGCCAAAGACAACTTTAAAATTGGACAAGATAGGGGCGCCTGGGTGGCTCAGTTGGTTGGGCGACTGCCTTCAGCTCAGGTCATGATCCCGGAGACCCGGGATCGAGTCCCACATCGGGCTCCCTGCTCAGCGGGAAGCCTGATTCTCCCTCTCTCACTCCCCTGCTTGTGTTCCCTCTCTGGCTGTGTTCCTCTCTGTCAAATAAATAAAATCTTTTAAAAAAAATTGGACAAGATACATGAACTCAGTTTTTAGGCACTGGGTAATACTTAGCTCAGGGATGTAATCCTTGAGAAAAGGATTACACATCAACCCTGGCTTTTTTTCCCCAGGGGCACTTTCTAAATTGCAGCAGAGCAGTGGAGCCCCAACATAAAGCAGAAGACTTATCCGATAGAGGAAACAGAGGTTGGGTTATTGGGGGCTGCCAAGGTGACTGGACTCTTCGGGGCAATGAATTGCTGGGGAGCGACTGTACAAGGAGGGGCTCCAGAAGCCTGTGCAGAGGAGTCCTTTGAGTCTTGTCAAATACTAAACCATGCATCAACAGGGAAAGATCCACTAGGCCTGGAAGAAAATAAGCCTGGGGCGTGGATGGGCTGTGTGAGCTGAGGGAATATCCCAGAAGTCCCCATGGATGGGAGATGTTGGAGTTCCGGCCAAGCAGGGTAGAAAAACTTTGCTGAACACACCTGGCATCTAATTGAGAACCCAGAAAAGGCAGTCACAGGAACAGTGCTACCCCAACCTACCTTACCCTAGCAAAGCTTTACGCTGTGCCTTGACAGGTCAAGCTGATCCGCACGTCACTTGCTTGCCATTAACAAAACTCAACACTCATATGGAAGACCTCAAAATCCAGTCTCAACAGTGTAGCTTGCACAGTTGCTAAGAACATACATTCACAAATTATGTATGAAGAAGGAGGAAAATGTGAGGTATGATGTGGGTGGCTTACAGAAGACATGGGGGCATTTCTGAAGAGTTTTCAGGCATCCGTACATGCTTCAATTCATATTGGCATGACCTAGCAGAGGCTCGATTACTGCTCTTTGTGAGTTCATCATCCAATTTTTCATTACCACTTATATAAAATGTAAAATGACAGAAGCAGAAATTAGTGTTGCAAAGCCTCTAAGTTATTGCCCAGTAAAAACTCAGGATTTTTTACAAGTTAGATAAATTCTTTGAGGTCATGAGTTCCCAGTATCACAAAACAGTGAATGACTCCATAAGCCTTGATGATACTAGGATGTTGACATTTGGAATGTGACATTTTTTTTCCTTCAATTTCTTTCATCTGTGTTTTTGTAGTTTTTGTGGTATAGGTCCTTCACCTCCTTGGTTAAATTTATTGCTAAATATTTTATTATCTTTGGTATAACTTTGAGTGGGAATGTTCTCTTAATTTCTTTCTGGTTCTTCATTGTTAGTGTATAGAAATGCAGCAGATTTCTGTATATTATTAGTGTGTCCTGAGGCCTTACTGAATTCATTTATCACTTTGAGTAGTTTTTGGTGGAGTCTTTAGGGTTTTCTACATAGAGCATCATGTCATCTGCAAATAGTGGAAGTTTGACTTCTTCCATACTGATTTGGATGCCTCTTCCTTTTGCTGATTGCTGTGGCTAGGACATCCGGTACTATGTTGAATAGAAGTGGGAACAGTGGACATCCCTGCCTTGTTCCTGACCTTAGGGGAAAGGCTGTCAGGTTTTCCCCACTAAAGATTATGTTAGCTGTGGATTTTTCATATAAGGCCTTTATTATGTTGAGGTAGGTTCCGTCTAGACCTACTTTGTTGAGAATTTTTATAATGAATGGATGTTGTACTTTGTCAAATGCTTTGTCTGCATCTATTGAGGTGATCGTATGGTTTTTAACCTTTCTCTCGTTAATGTGATGTATCACATTGATTTGTGACTATCAAACCACCATGGCAATCAGGAATAAATCCCACTTGATCATGGTGAATGATTTTTTTTAATGTACTGTTGGACTTGGTTTGCTGATATTTTGTTAAGCATTTTTGTATGTATGTTCATCAGGGATATTGGCCTATAGTTTTCTTTTTTTGTAGTGTCTTGATCTAGTTTTAGTGTCAGAGTAATGCTGGCCTCATAGAATGAATTTGGAAGCTTTCCTTTCTCTTCTATTTCTTTGCAATAGTTTGAGAAGAATAGGTATTAACTCTGCTTTAAGTGTTTGGTAGAATTCCCCTGTGAAATCATATGGTTCTGACTTTTGTTTGTTGGGAATGTTTTTTATTACTGATTCAATTTCATTGCTGGTAATCAGTCTGTTCAAAACTTCTATTTCTTCCTGATTCAGTTTTGGGAGGTTATATGTTTCTAGGAATTTGTCCATTTCCTCTAGGTTGTCTAATTTGTTGGCATATAATTTTTCATAATATTCTCTTACAATCTTTTGTATTTCTGTGGCATCAATTTTGTTATTTCTCTTCCTTCATTTCTGATTTTATTTATTTGAATGCTCTCTCTTTTTTTCTTGATGAATCTGGCTAAATATTTATCCATTTTGTTCATCCTTTCAAAGAACCAGCTCCTGGTTTCATTGATCTGTTCTATTGGTTTTTTTAGTCTGCAATGTGACATTTCCATGAGTGAGTTCATTTCTGGGGCCATCTCCTTGGCTTTGCTCATGAGCCGTAGTCTGTCAGGCATTTCTTCTGACATTGAGATAGACAGTAGTCTTCTTTTTCCCCTCTTACTTCATAAACCATGATGTCGATGAGCCTGCTTTAATAACCGACTTACGGGAATGTTGGAAATTCTGAACAGAAATACCAGCATGCAGAATAATTGCATCTCTTGGGGAGGTGTTAACAAGCAGAGGCAAAGCTGAGTGCTCTTGGGCTCTGGCTTCTGTGGATCTTTCTCTCAAGGGCCCCCCCGAAGCTCCACGCAGAAGACGTTCATTAGTAAATATTAAACACTGCTTTCTCTATTGCTGGTGGGATGCTGAGGGTTGTAAGACCCCCTTGGGACACGCTGAGGCTCACTTAACAGCCACACTGAAAGTGTTTAGCACTCACTTTCTCCTGGAGTTAATCTCAGTCATCATAGAAGGCCATGAAAAATTTTTTTCAGCCATGCTGGGTAACTTGTGGGAAATTGGGAATTTCCAGGGAATGTGGGGACAGCTGGCCACCAAGAGAAGAGATTGAGCAGAGTGCTTTTCTTGTTCATTTGGATCAGTGGGTGAACCCATTTTAATCTTTCCATTGTTTGGTTTGATATGTCCATCTGTCAGCTATGCCTCCCCTTCTGAACTCAAATATTTGGTGCCCTTATCGTTGTCTGAGAAAATGTGGCCGCATTTTGGAGGTACTTTTTAAGTTATTTTCACAGTTATAAACAAATAATTAATGTGGTACAGACTAACAGGTAAGCCATATCATATAGATGAAGCTTTCTTTTTTTAATGTGACTTTTTTCCCCAAATAATCTCTACACCCAACGTGGGGCTCGGGCTCACAACCCTGAGATCAAGAGTCACATGCTCTACCGAGTGAGTCAGCCAGGCCCCTTTAAATGAAGCCTTCTTGTGTAGCTAATCTATACTTGTTCATTCAACTTGACCTCACTTCTGATGTTTGAAAATTGAGAGAAGTAGTCTGGGGGAAGATTGGGCCGTCCATCATTTCATCCATTCGGCCAACATTTATTCAGAATTGATATTTGCCAGGCAATGTTCTAGGTATTTGGTGGCTACAAAGGTTATAAAGATAAGATCCTTGTCTTCAAAAAGCTTACCATTTTGAGAATCTTGCTACTCAAAGTGTAAATAAATTGAATTTGCTGCTCTTTTACACTTCCAGAAGCACAGCCCTCATACAAATAATTATCTCTTCAGCTCTACCACCAGAAGGCTTATTCTTTTGCCTGGTTTGTTGAAGAGGAGGTATTTATGCTTCTCATTTTGCTGTCAGAATTGTTCCTGTTTCCTTTAAAGTAGCTTCTCTTGCTGGGGGGTCAGAAGTGCCCCGGTTCTCCATCAGTCTCTGTCCCTCTCCAGGTACCTTGACCCTGGGCTGGTTTCTGTCCTGCAGCAGGGCTCCCCCTTTGACTTTCCTCCAAGTCCTAAGCCACACTGACTATTTTCTTTTTGGAATGTGCTTATCTCATCCACAAGCCTTGTATTTGTCCTCCTGCCAATCAGAACAGTGAGACAGACTGTGTTCTACCTTTCGTGCTTTCCTTCTCTTACCTGGAATTACACAATGATTAGTACCGTTGATGTTTTCCTTAAGAAGCCAAGTAGAGATGAGCTATCAAGCCATTCTCCACTGATGGGAGATATAATAAATATGTCATATGCACTGTTTTGCCCTGCGAGCATATATGGGTTCTGAAGTTATTCTGGATATGCTTCTGCTTACTAAAATTTTCTTCATTGGTTTTCTCACATGTGAAGGAAAAGGCTTCGTTACAATGATTCTGGGTTAGTGCTTGTAGAAGACTAAGGTGAGGCGTGTATTTGCAGCAGTCAGAAAGTTTGGAAGAAAGCTTTTGAAAAGAAATGTAGTACTGAACAATATTTGAGTGCCTATGGATGTAATTCAGTATCAGGTGTTCTGAAATGAACATGCAAGCAAGTTCAGTCCTTACATAAGCAAACCCTTCACGCATGACAAGATTTAAGATTGTCTGGGAAGCTGTTAATGATTGTCTCCTCTTTAGTACCAGAGCTACTGGTTGATACCTGTCATCTAGAAGGACCCTGTATAATATTGTGTGGGGGTCTTTCGCATCAATCTCTAAGCTCCCTGGAGTTAGGGATCAGGCTCTTTGCAGGTTTAACGCCTGGTGCCAACAGAAGGAACTTAAATATACTTTGCATTTCATAGATGTTTGTTGAGGTGAATATCATGAAGTGCAAATTAACACAGTTATGAGTGTTCAAGAAAAGATAAAGCATTCATCATTATTACTTTCCTAAAGGTAAGTTTCAGGTTGGGTTTGAGAAGAGGACTTGTCTGGAAAGAGAAGGAAAAAAGGTGCCAAGCCTTTCCTCAAAAGCAGAGCCATCTGGATTCAAAGACTTAATTTCTAAGGATTTAGAAGTAAAGGGATGTCACCCCCTACTCCTTCGCAAGATTTTCTGGTATAGTTGATGACAAGATCTTCTCAGAGCTGGAAGAACATCAGAAGCCATCGTGCTCTGCCACCACAGTCCTGGTTCATGGATCCCTTCTGTGGGGACTGATGCTAGATTGTTTAGGGAGTGATGCGACCTGAGTGGGACCAAAATACTTACCTGGGCTTCTCTTTTGTCATTTTCCGTGAAAGATAAGCCTTGTCTCATGTCATCTTTTGAACCTCAGTTTGTTCTGGGTAAATCTGAACTTGATGCTTCAAGTGTCTGTTTTTGGCTCTTGGCCAGGGCTAGAATTTACCATTGGTGATTAAGGATCCATTTCTAAAACTCATGTCCTCTTCTAAAAGGTCCATTTATCTTTGCAACAGATACCCCTGGAAGAAGGGTGACTTATTTACTTCTCACCTGAGATGGGCCATTTCTTATGTAAAATCGTCATGACTTAAGTTCCCTGGAGGCTGCCTTGTCCTCACTGCGAGAGATCACAGAACTTGGGGTTAGAAAAAGTCCTCATTGATTCCACAGATCCTTACTGTTATTGGGCATTGTGCAGTAGGCTGGGGGCATAATGGTCAAAAACCCCGATACACTCCTTGTGTTGCTAAGATGTATGATCTCACATACGCTGTGGCCCTCGGGTCTACAGTGGGACCCTAGGCCTGCTGCGCCTCTATAGCTTGGGCCCTCCTGGCCCCTTCCCCACCCCTACTGATGTGGAAAACGCTGAGTGTCTCTCTACAGGCCCTGAGAACCATCTCCTCCCTTTGTTGAGTGAGCATGCTGCGCTTGAGACGTAACTTTCAAAGCCCTACGTGTTACTAGCATTTTTTGGAAAGCCTCTGCTCGTTCTCGGCTATAGCAGGAACTGTTGAGCACAGTCTGAGAATTGGGTTTTTACTCAAGGACGAGTATTCAACAACAGTGCGTGTACACTGTTCGTGCCCTGGGCAGGAAGGGGGTTTGCAGTAGGTCGGGTGAGTCTTGGATTTGGGTGGTCGAAGTGGAGCTGGAGCTAGAGGACAAATGTGAGATATATTATAAAACTAGAGCAAACTGGCCTTCCAGCCAGTTGGATATGGGGTAAAATAGAAATGGTTCTGTGGCCTGAGGTGGAAGGCCCAGGAGAACCACAAAGCTGTGAGGCCTCGGGACGGAAGCCCCGCACCTCACACAAAACAGGTGCTCAGGAAGCCTCTGACGAGGGAATGAACGCAGTCGAGAGTATTTAAAGAGCAGCAGGTTTGAACTGGGAAAATGAATAGATCTGTTCTTTCACATAGTAAGCAAACACTGAGTTCTGTGAGGTGGGGGAAGGGCTTTCACCATGACAGCCATGCCCCATCACCAGGGAGAGAGGAAGAGCAGCATGTTCACAAGCTTGCCAAAAGTGTGGCTTTTCTTACACCTGGCTGACTGTCGCAAGGTCCTTTTTAATTTCCACACGTTTTATGTTAGGTCAATCAAAGAGAACATTTGTGCATGTGACATCTCCTCAAGGCATGTTTGTGGTTAATGAAATCATTTTTAAACTTCAGCAAAATTAAGACGAAGAAAATACATATCATCCCATCTTTAAGGGAGAGCAGATCGGATTGAAGCAGGACATCTGACAGCAGCACTGGGTTCTGAGTCCCAGCCAGCAGCTCCAGCACACTTGCGCTTTTGTTCTCCCATCTGACTTTGACATGTGTGCTGACTTCATCTCTGTAACCACTGTTGCATTGATAGTGGCCTCAAGGAAAGGGCCTCCATTCTCTCTAAAAGGGGTGTGGGACCAGGGCATCTGGGTGGCTCAGCCGGTTAAGCGTCTGCCTTGAGCTTGGGTGATGATCCTGGAGTCCCAGGATCGAGCCCTGCATTGGGCTCTCTGCTCAGTGGAGAGTCTGCTTCTCCCTCTCCCTCTGCCTCTGCCTCTCCCCTGCTTGTGTGTTCTCTCTCTCTCTCTCTCTCTCTCTCTCTCTCTCTCTCTGTCTCCCTCTTAAATAAATACAATCTTTAAAAAAATAAAATGTATAAACTAAAATAAAAGGGGTGTGGGACCACTCCAAGGGTGCTTGCACTATTTCTCACTCTCTGCTCTCCTGTTTCCTAGGACTGCATCGACGTGGGCTGGTGGGAAGGAGAGCTCAACGGCAGACGAGGAGTGTTCCCCGATAACTTCGTGAAGCTACTTCCACCTGACTTTGAAAAGGAGGGCAATGTAAGTCTTCCTGGCCTTGAGGTCAGCACTCCACACGCCATCAGCATGGTGGCTCCCATGATGGGTCTTGGGATCCCGGGGGAGGGGAGTTTAGTGGACCACTGAAGAGCACTGGCATTTTAGTCAAGTGGTCCTGCTTTCGGAACCCTCTACCATTCTGTAGGCTGGGCGTGAGTGTGAACAAGTTCATTACCTTCCACCAGCCTCAGTTTCTACATCTGACAGCTGGCCACCGTGATCCTTATTCTGGTGGTGTTGCACCAATAAATAAGATAATGTTTGTAAAACCCTGGGTGCAGTGCCTGGAACACGTAGGCACCCAAATGCCAAGAACTGCCAGGCGCTCCCTTTGGTAAGCAGACCACCTCCGCCCTGTGCGGTCTGTCCTCGGGGGCAGGGCGGGGCGTGGCCCCTACCAGGGAGGCGGCTGCAAGCCCGTGAAGCTGAGGACACAGAGCGAGGCCCCTGATGTTCTTAGTGTGTACATATGTGGACACGTATCCACACATTTGTCCATATGTGTTTTTGTGTATATATGTTTTCTCTTTGTGGGGACCCATTTTCCAGTTCTCTTGTTTCAGTGAGCCAGTCCATCTTTGCCTCGCTCCAGGTATATTATCTCTCTGATGAGGATGGAACGAGGAATGTTGGAAAAGTTAGAAGCACTTTATATCATAAGGAGGCAGTGATTTGGTTCTTTCCGTTCTGATCTGCACCTCAGGCTTTTACTTGACTTCTGTCTGCCTTTCTCAACTGGTTTCTGTTTATGCCTGTTGGGCCGCTGCCACTGAGCTTGCCCCATGACCATTCCTATGGAGCTGACGTTTGTGAAAGATAGCTACACGCGGGTGGATTGGTTGCTCAGGACACTAAACAGCATTGATGGTGTATGTACTGCCTCGGTGAACGAATGTGATGGTTCAAGAAGCTGCATGCGGTTGGTGCCCACCGAGATCATGCCCCATAGGTCTTTAGTTTTGGTTTGAAGCCTAGGGCCACACCCTTAGGCTTTTGGATAGCTTGCTTTCCTATATTGTTTAGCTGAAGAATGCTCTCGTCCACTCGTGTTATTCTCTCTTGGAACTGAGTTTGGGGTTCACAGAATCTGGATTCTGCTCTCTGGTGTTTTCTGTATCCCTGACTCTTAGTGCCAGTCCATGGGCCATACTTTATCAGCGTTACCTGGAGCTTGTTGGAAAAACTCAGGCCCCAGCCTAGACCTGCCGCCTCACAGCTCGCAGTGTAACAAGACCCTCCGGGGGACCATTTCCACATTACAACTTGGGAACCGCCGGTTTAGAAGCAGGTATCTGTTTAAATGAGGACAGCTCCACCTTCCAGTTTCTGACTGTATTTTGGGAGGGGAATAAATTCTCAAAACAGAGAAGAGTTCACCATTCAAGAAAAAGTTTCCAGCAAGCAAAATCACTTGAGCCATTTTTACTGGCTTGTCGAGGTGTGGTGGGTTGTCAGTTGACAGAACCTACCCTGAGAAAGAACAGATGCTAACGTTTAGTCCCGACTCAATAGTGAATGTTCCGAAACAAGAGGACACAGGCGTGAGGCGTGGCAACCGTGACCCATGCTTGTGACTGCAGCCTGCGACATCAGCTGACCTGAGCCTGATGCCTGGCCCTTGTTCCAGTCAGGGTCACCTCACCGCATGTGTCTGAGCCTCAGCGTCTTCATCTGTGAAACTGCGAGAAGAATCATACCTGCCTTGTTGAACTGTTGAGAAGATAGGAATTCTTCAGCATGACGCCTGGTGCTTGGGAAAGGCCCCACTCACGCCAACTCCTCCCGTCTTCACACGAGTGTGGGAAGGCCTCGGCTGAAACTGGGCAGTAATGATAGACGTCTGACTCTGGTTCATCTTGCTTCAGCTGGTCAAATCAGCACAGTTATCTTGATGTCTTTATGAGCTTCCCTGGGAATCCAGGTGCATCTGAGAACTTTGATGGTAGCCTTCAAAAAGAAATCTAGTACTTTAGAAATATATATTTGTAGAGCCAAGTGGGCGCAGAATGGCATAATCTTCATGTTGTTTCTCATATATTTTTCAGGATCTGCTACCTGGCAGTTATGTTTTATGTGTATTTCTTCGTCCACTGTGTGTGTGTGTTGGGTTCCTTCTCTTGGGCTAGCCACCATGCTGGTTGATGAGAAGGGAAGAATATACACAGTTGCTGCCCTTGTAGGCTTAGAGTCAGGCAGCAGGTCTGATGCTCAGGGCCATAGAGACCTGCTGGACCTTTCCAGAAGGACGTTGAGGGTGGGCCTCTTCCAAGGAGTGGAGAGAAGAGGGCCGTTCAGATTGCCTGTTTGACCCTTCTCACCAATCTTTGCAAGCCTGATAAAAGGTGTTCACGTCCTGAAGCATTTGGATGCCAAGACGTTTCTGGTGACTCCTCTGCCTGAGGCCAAGGAATTGTAGTGAGTGTGCTATCCTGCTGGCCATTGCCACCTTCCTGTTCTGAGAGAGGTAGTATAATTTTGAAGGCTGAGGTAATATCTGGATAATTCTTTTCTAACGAATGGGCCAGGTCTTTGGTTGCCTCCATCATGTCACCTTGCTTTCTAGTTCCCAGTCATATTTTAGTGGGGCAATAATCGTGCCAGGTGAGAGAGATTCCATGGCATACTCTTCTAGAAGCTCTGCTCTGTTACATAAGGTGTTGAGGAAAGACTTCCGCTTGAGAGAGTGGAGTTGTCAGTGAGGAGTGGACTCAGCTTGCTCGCTGAGGCCTGTGCGCTCTTTGGGGCCCCGTGGGCATCTCTCCAATCTCAGACAAGCGGCCAGCATCTCTTTGATACATCTTTCAACCACGTCCCTAAGAAGATGACGACTCGGCTGGGGGAAACAATAGTCAAACCTGTCAGATGAAGTAATACCCACAGCTGAGGAGTGATTCTATAACATGACATTCAGCTTTTAGAACACATGAAGCATTACATCCTTTTCGTCCCCCCTGGCCCACAAAACGAGCCAACCAGCTTTGCACTGGCTGCTCTGGCGGCCTTTGTCGCTGCACGCAGAGTGTTGGTGAGCTGGTGACGGCGCGGCGGGGGCTGGGGCTGTTGTTTGCTCAGTTGGCTGTGTGAACATGATTAGAATCATTAACACAAATGCACTGTGTGAATGACAGAGTCTGGAACATTATTCTGCCACCAGTTTCAGCACATGTCATCTTGTCTTGCCAGTGGCTGGGGCAGCAACCATTCACCCGGAAAAGAGGACAGTCTGGGATGATTAGGGGAGACAGCAGCAAAGAGCATTTACTTAGCAGCAGACCTCTTGAATCAGTAGGCATCACGAAAGCATTCTGACGAGGCTGGCTCTTTGCTGCTGCGGCTCAGTGCGGACTCAGGTGGTCACCACAGAGCTTTTTGGAATGTCCTAGAGGCTTTCTTTTGGAGAGTCCTCAGCAGATTCTCTCTCATTAGGTGACAAGTGCTTTGGGGCTTTCTCTCAAGATGTTCCCAGGGGGGAAGAACACCCGTCAGTCTCCTGGTACATATTTTAGAGCAATTATGTAAGCTATTTATGAGAGAACCTAGATTCAATGGCTGGCTGTTTATTTTGAGACTTGACAGTAAAATTGAATATCAAAATGGAAAGATTAAATATTCTAAGAGCTCTAATGAAGCAATGCACATGCTCTGTCACCATTATTGAAGGAAAATGGGGAACTTGAACTCTCAAGAGCAGCAGAAAACTCACTGTCATTGAAAAAAAAATAGAATAGATATTCTGAACAATAATGTTCCTGAAGCATTGCTTTTAAGAGAAAGTCTCAGGCTCTAGAGCCTTGGAGAGAAGCTGTTCAAATCACCCGAAGAAGATGCTCCTGTTCTAGGGTCCATCGACATGGAGGACTCTTCAGAGTTTGTAGACCACGTCAAGAACCAGGGCGATGCGAAGATTCCCATGGCGAACCTGTTCTGCAGTGGAGGGTCCGCCTCTGGGGACACAGAACCCTTCCCTCAAAGATTTCTAAAGATGCACGTGGCTGCAGGCTCACCTTTGCCAGCTCACAGAGACTTACCCAGCGAGCAGACTGCCAGCTTCCTAATTGCAACAAGAACTGAAATGTCAGCCAGTCTGGAACACATGGGTCTGCCTGCCCAGTGTCTTCGCTCCCTGAGGGCCGGGTTTTTTAGAAGCCAGATTTTACAGGAAACCACATTTTTTTGGTGCTTTCTGCAGGAGCTGGTGGCCCTTACCAAGGGTCTTACAGGTCTAGCAGGAGGCCTGCTTGTGCACGGAGGGAAGGGCATGCCCTAGGAGCTGTGTGTTGAACTCGGCTAATCTCAGAGGCTGCTTGCAAGCGCACCACACCCTCGACCTCAGCAGCTCTCCATGGCTCTCGGGGTCTGCAGCTGACCAGACCCTTCTTGTTCATTGTCAGTGTCCAGGCACACTGTGGCGCAGTTGAGTACATTCCCTACTTTCTCAATTATGGTCAAGTGCCAACCTTAAGACCACTCAGCAGTTTTGTAGGGTCCAAAGGAAGGAAGGAAAGGAAGACTCTCTCGATTCCCACAATGGCTCGTCCACTGGAGGGGGATTTTGCTGGTGTAACTGTGACTACATTCTCTTTACCATGTTCCTAGGAGGACCCCAACCTTAGCCCCCATCATCTGACAACCCAGTTTATAAAACCGACTCAACCCAAATTTTCTTTGTTCCTAGCCACGTCCTTCAGCCTTTTGAGAACCCGTACTTCTAGTTTCTAAAGATGTCCAATGACTTATTTCCCCCAAATGGTCTTCCAAAGAGAAAGAAATATGTGCCTCCAGTAAGCAGCATTGTGAAAAAAAAATTCACCTACAACCTTGTCTGTACATGTAGTTTTCTGGGTAATTTCACATGTGGAGATGGGGACCGTGAAGACACGAATGTCACCCAAGCATGACCTAATGGCGGAGCCCTGACTGAGCCTCCCCAAAGTAGCCTGGGTGGCCCCCTTCTCCCTTCTCTGCTGGTACTTAGAGCCCATGCCCTCTCAGGTGAGCACCTCATTCGGTTGTACCCTTGCCTGAAGTGCTTCTCTGTCATCGCTCCACCTAAACTGTCATCTCTTTGAAGGCAGAGCCCGTGTCCCAAGCTTCTCCTCCATGGGGCCCGGAAGTATGTGTCTTAGCTCAGGCTCCTGTAACAGAATGCCATAGACTGGGTGGTTTATGAACAACAGGACTTTATTTCTCATAGTCCAGATGCTGGGAAGCTAAAGATCAAGGTGCCAGCAGATGTGGCATCTAGTGAGGACCCACTTCCTGGCTCATAGATGGTTGTCTTCTTGCTGTGCCCTCACACAGAAGAAGAGGTAGGGGAGCTCTCTAGGGTCTCTTCTGTAAGGGCACTGATCCCATTTTCAGGGCGCCACCCTCATGACCGGTCACCCCCTCAAATGCAACACCTCAATACACCTACACCCACACATTGAGGATTAGATTTTGCCATAGGAATTTGGGGTCCATTCAGTGGACAAACATTCAGCCCATAGCAGCATGTTGGATACAGGGTTGGTTCTCAGGAATCACTTGTCCTTTGGTTGTTTGGTGACCAGGTGTACCTTCCCTTCCTTTGGTCCCTCCTCTACTTCTTACTGCTCCCTCCTGCACTAGCCTGAAAGAGGAAGGGGAAGCAGAGAGAAGCCAGGTCCCTCATCAGACTCCTCCTCCCAGATACAGCAGAGCTCGGGTCCTTCTGTCTGGATGTGAGGTCTGGGCATGGAGTGAAGGCTTCACTTTTACAGTAGGCAGAGGGAATAGAGGCATGAGCCAAAGGGGTAAAGTGTGAGAACATCTTGGGAAGAAGCCAAGTTTTGAAGCCTGTATGATTCCCCAATAGGCTAGCATTCTAGATGGGCCCAGTCAAGAGCAAGACCAGGGATGCAGGCCACCAGGCCAAAGGTTAAGGAGAGGAAACTCATGAGAGACCCTGGTGAGAGCAGGTTTTTGTGGTGGCCCCCTGAGACCTCCTGTGCTAGGGACTCTGTAGGCTGCAGAGGGATCCTTACAGGTGCTGCAATCACCGGGAAGCAAAGAGCACAGTGGAGGCCTTCATGTGTTTCTAGGGCCATGAGGGGTGCCCTGGTCAGGAACTGTCCATTTTTTTTCCCTCTCTAGCCTCTCAAGAACTCAGCTGGGTGCCTGGAGGAGGGCTTCCCAAGGCTGAAAATCAAGCTAAGGTTTGCTTCCCAAACCTTACCATATTCCTCTAACAAAGTGGCCCCCTCAAGGGTACCCAGCCATCAGGAGTACGCGCCTCTGGCTGATCTCAACAAACTACATGTGTGCAGCCAGAGCTCTGAAGGCAAGAGGCCAAGTGGCAAATCAGAATTTCTGCCAGGGAGGCCAGGAGAGCCAGCTGATGAGCTCTTTGCCTGGGACTGGCCAGGCTTGCCAAACAAAGGGCAGAGTCAGCTATAAAATTCATCAGCAGGAAGTAAGACTTGCCTTCCTGCTGTCCTCACTCCAGAACATTCAGATCTATTTCCTTCCTGGTAATAATGGTAAGAAATCTGATCTAGTTAATGTATCCTTTGAAGGATGGTGTTTGCTTCTGTGTCCAAGCCGACGACCTGACACAGGCAGATGCACGCGCAGGCACACACAGGCCATTTACCCTGCATAGGGGAAGACCGCGGAACGCCTTCTGCTCTCCTGGAAATCAGAAAATGTTGGCTCGTTGATTTTTGTCAGGAACATTTTCATGTCGGTTCTTAATGAATTGCCACAGTCTGGACATTGAGGGATGTGAGTTCTGGGCTCTCTTTGGCTACCACCCCGCAGTTGACCCAGCCTCCCTGCGCCTCAGTCTCTGCAGTATAGGGGGGACCCTGTGATCACTCATAGCTCTAACTGCCTCTGTTTCTAGCATCTATCTACAAATCGAGCAGGCTAAAGCCATTTGAATTTGGATCTGGAGTGTTACATTTCCACTATGGAGGGAAGGATAAAGAGAAGAAATAAAATGAGTGCCTCTAAAAATTCATGACTTAAAATTCTCACCTGAGTTGAAAGGGTGTTTCTGACCACACACCTGTGGCCCCAGCTAATGCCGGTCAACTCAGCAGAGCAAGCGTTGGGCTGCTGCTTAACCTGGAGGTCCCCTCCGTGCTATTTCCTTCATCCGGTCACAATCGGACATTTTGGGGAAAACCGACTAAGCGATGTGCTTACGTCTTTTGATTTAAGAATCATGAATGCCTGTGTTGAAGTCTTTCCTGTCATGTTTTGCTACAGGTTTCCCCAGCCTGCCCTCTCAATTCTCCCTGCCTCATCTTCCTGTTGCATTTAAAGAGGAAGATCCCTGTTGGCTCCTGTGCAGTCGTCTGTTAATCACTTGGGGGACTGTCTGGGGCTGCCCGGAGCCAGGCCCTAGCTTTTGTTTAGAATTACCTTCAAAGACCTCTTCTTTGAAAATGGAGCATCATTTCTCATCTAAGGAGTCAGGAAGGCTAAGTTCGAGGGCATCAGAGAGTGAAGTCAGTCAAAGAAAAAAACAAAAGAAAATGCAGAACAAGCTGTAAACCCGTTGAGCTCATAAGCACAGCTGGCCTGCAGCCAGCACGGATCAAGCCTGGGGAGTACAAGACACACAGTCACAGACTGTCCCCTCCTTTCAGAGCTGCCTCCACCTGCCTTCTACTTACCGCCAGGGCTCCTCATGACCCCTCACACCTCTGCCTCCTGCCTCTGCCACAGTCAGGCACACACTTACCATGACCACTCTTGTCACACTCTGTCTCTTAGCTTAACACCTCCTGTCCTCTCTTGGTTCCCTTCTGCCCAGCTCCCGCCACATTCTATGTGTCTGCCCCATGCCAAATCTGACACAATGCCGAGGGATTTTTTTTTTCTTTGCACAGTAATCTTGGAAAACATGGTGACTTGTAGTTGTCTTTTTTTTTTTTATTTGGGACCCTATAGTTTGAGGAAAGGTCGCTGGGAGAACAGCCTCAGCAAGAGGAGGCTCATGTGAAATTCGTTATAAAATGTTTCAAAGGAGCAGGAAGTGAGCAAGACATCCCCCGTGTAGGCATCGCTGGGCCTTGGCCGGGAAGAACTAGGCCACAGGGCGCTGTCTGTGAATCAGAAGTTACTCTGATCCTGAGGTAAAGGGAGGTTAGTTGGCAGAGTCTCAGCAATAGCTTCATTAGGTAAACACACATGTATCCCCAGCTAATTTATGCAGGGACAGAAAAGAGAGGCAGAAAAAGGAAGAAGTTGGAGTGGAGAGCTAGAAGGGGCTGGCCAGCGGATGGCCTGTGTGCAGGGGAAGGTGGCCCTTAGATCATCTTTCTTTCTCTTTTTTATAATGAAGTTAGTCTGTATTTGTATAGGCAGTACGGAAACATGTTAAGAAGGAAACGCACACACCCACACATGCCCATAACCCTATACTAGTCAGGTATCACACTATAAATTGAATCCTTTCCAGTCTTCTCTTTCTGTATATTTTGTAACCTAGTTGGTTTGAGCTCATACTGTAGCTGCACTCTGATAGCCGTGTTATCTCCCCCCAACCTTCACATGATACAGTTCCCTGTGCTTTTGTACACGCTGTGGGTGGTATGTGGCCATGTGGTGGTCTATCTCGTGAATGCTCTCTGGCAAGGTGGGTCCTTCAGAGTGGGTTAGTGCAGACCTGTGGATGAGACAGCGTGGGCTCCCAGCCCCCAGGCCATTTAATAGCTTGGTGACTTGGGGAAATGGCTTCATCTCTTTAAGCCTCAGTCACTTCATCTGCAAAATGGGCATAATAAAATCACTACTTATAGACTTGTTAACGACGATTCAACAGGGCAGTGCCTACTGACTTCCTCTGTGTGTGAAACCACCTCCTTTCAAGAGGGAGGTAATATGATTACCATTTTCCAGATGAGAGGCTTTAGCTAGATCAATTCACCTGCTCCGTGTCCGCGGCTAAGAATTGAAAGAGCCAGCATTGTAATCAGTTAGGCTCTGAAACCCCACCTCTCGGCCACCACGCTACACTACTTACTCCGGGTAACTTGGCCACGTCACCCAGCTACTGAAGAGCGAGGTGACATGTCACCAAATCCAGAGCCTACATGCTATGATGCCTCCTGAGAAAGTTCTTTACAGATCGCGTATTCTCTGGGTTTTACTCAAAACCATTACCTCCGGTGCCAGTACTGCAGCAGGCACTGGTGGGCCCAGCAGGTAGGGGCCAGCGACCGGTGGGTGCTTTGGCTGGTCCTCACGGTACAATTGGAGTAGTACGTGTTCACAGTGCAGGAGAGACTCTCTGGAGCTGTTTAAAAAGTCTCTGGTCTGTGAGGCCCAGAGAGGGTCGGGAGAAGCAGCAGCAGCAACGTGGGTTGGAATCTCAGATCCTCCTGTTTCCATCTTTCCTTAATGATTTTGATATTGAGATGGCTTTGTCCTCACCTCTGGCTTCCATCTCCAAGTATGGTATCCAAGAGTTGTGCCCTGGCTGGATTCTTGGCCCCTGAATCATTCGCCAAGTGCAGCCTGACCCTCTTCCTCCTACAGTCAATCCTGGGTGAGCAAGGAAAGGCCTTGGAACCGGTTCAGGGACAGATGCCACCTATTGCATCGCTGCCACATCACCTATGGAGTGACAGGTTGTGAGAGAAAAACAGACCATAGCCAATATTAATAAAATAAAAAAGCTCCATTCCGCTTTCCGGGGCACAGCTGGTCTGCAGGGGTGCGGGGGGGGCGCCCTCATGAATGGCCTGCCAGCCTTGGGGTCATAAGAGGCTAAAGGTTCAGAACCCACTGACAACAGCAGCCCCTTGGCCTGCTTTTGCTGAAGGTCCCCCGTCCAGAGCAGATCTGATTTCATGCTGTCCCAGTGACTCTTCCTGAATCACTTCGTTATTCAGCAGATTAAATCTTAATTGCAAATGCGGTTTCGGTGTAGGAGGACCATTGTGCTTGCTGGTTTCAGGCCATTTTTGCTGAGCCGTGCTTTTCCAGAAGGCTGTTACAAATTTAGAAAGGGGAAAATGGTATTTCATTTGTCCATCAGAGTTTTGTTTTGCAGACTGAATTTATTTTAGTGTTGGTGCCAAAACCTGAAATCCCTGGAGAGAGATTTGCTCAATTTTTTGGAGAGCTCTTCTGGACTCTCCAAACTACATCTAGAAAACGATGTCTTTGGTCCTTATGTGACAGGCCAAAAATCTCATTGGCTTGCCAGCAATCTCATGTGTTATCATTTTTGACTCATTTTTCAGAGACCCAAGAAGCCGCCTCCTCCATCCGCTCCTGTCATCAAGCAAGGGGCAGGTAATGTGCTTCTGTTCTGGACACAGTGTGCGTCTTTCTGTGTGTATTTACAGCACCTTCGGGAGAGCTCAAGGGTCTTAGATTCAAATGCCACAGATCACCAAATTGGGAAGTTACCACTTGGTCTCAACAGGCAGATTTTAAATATATTGCTGCTTTTTCCTAATAATTAAACATATCATTAAAATGTATCCCTGGTACAGCGAAAAAAACCTAGCTTCCCAGGTGAATGACCAGAAAGATTTTGCTTTGGAGTAAACCAGTTTGTGGTTTTTGTTTTTGTTTTTTTTTGACTGTCGTATTTTTTGTATTTCTAGTCAGCTGCCTTTGAGGGAAGAACAACTGAATTGTCTTGCTTTGCCCACGTAATCTCGAGGGTCAGCTTAGGGAGGATTACTTCCCACGGGTCATAGCCTCATCACACATGTACAGTGGCGCTGAAGTTTTAAGCAAAAAAAAAAAAAAGTGTGGTTAACCAAAATTTGTACTTACTTCATATACCTCCCAACAAAAAATGTTTTTCTAGCAATAAATACTTTTCCTCATGAGACTTTTTTTCATCTTAAAGAGAGTCCAATTCATTTTTTCTGTGTAGTTTAGATATTAAGGTTGAATAACTTAGGAAGTTGGATTAAGTGGTTGGATATTTGGTAACTCATTGCACACAGGGTTCTCATACCTAGAAGTGATCATTCGTATTTCTCCATAGAACTCCCCTTTATAATTGTTAAGAACTAATTATGGGGAGAAATTCTTCCATGAATGACTAAAACTTACAACTAAAACAGAAGAAGAGTAGGGGTATTTTTAGTTCTGTGCATTAATAACTGTGATATTTCTATAGCATCTGAAGCATGAATCAATTTCCAGATTGGTTTATTCACAAATTTATTAATGAGTGATTTTTTTAAAGGTTTTTTGGCCCACAGAGTTGAGGGGTGGGGAATCAGCTTGACCCCAAATTCCTTTCCCATTCCCTTTAGGTTAGAGTTTAAGCCCTGAAATGAGGTTGTTAATTACGTCTCCTGCTCTGTCCCCATTGTCTTTTGCATCGAGCAGTTTAATTTTGCCACCTAGTGGTTCACACCGGATCAATATTTTGTTGTGCTGAAATTAAAGCTGGCTGTTGTTTTGCTGTTCTCTGATGACCCTTTTCCTCGAGGCCTTTGTGTGATGGATTATAGACCAGGGAGATGAGCTGAGGGGCCCAAGGCTCAAGGAGCCTAGAATGTAACTAGGATTGGGTTCTTCATGGCAGTAGGATCATCAGTTCCTCCTCTGCCTCTAGGAATGATAAACGAACATCTTCGTTACCATTAGAAGCCTAGATTGTAGCATGATAGGCAAATTCTTTTCCTTTTAAAGCAATTTTACGAAAGGTTATGCTGGATCTCTGTGGGGCAAAGCAAGATGACATTTAATTTTCCTGGATTCCTACTACTCATTTTTTTATAATTTTTTGGTTATGTTAGCCACCATACAGTACGCCATTAGTTTTTGATGTAGTGTTCCGTGATTCGTTGTTTGCGTGTAACACCCAGTGCTCCATGCAACACATGTCCTCCTTAATTTATCCTGCTGAATGATCCTGGGAATTGCTTTGTGACAGGGAGGTAGATATATATTTTTCTTATCATCAGCTTTCCCAGTGTTTGATTATTTGACCAAAAAAAAAAAAGATTGGAATTGACAGAAATTAGATACAGTGTTTAATTTGTAGTGAGTCATTGAGGAGATTTTGGTAAAGTGTGTGCAGTGGATTTTTTTTTAAGTTCCTCGGGCCTCTGATGCTGTGTAATTGAGATCTTAGTTCCAAGCACCCATCCATAGGGATGGACAGTAAGGAATTCACCGAGCACTCAAGCAAGTCTCTAAGTCTGAGGAGTGCTTATGACTGATTTTATGCTTTAGCTATTTTCCGAATGTTCTTATACACCTGAGGCCACGGGCCCTGCCGGAGACCCCAGGTGAGGGAGCAGCTGCAGTCAACAGGGCCATGTGGGTGTATTTGGTGAAATGTCATATGTAACATTTGGGGGATTCAGGCACAGATGCACTGGACTGAGGGAGAACCACGGATCTTCTCTGCATATCCCTGCACTTAAAAATAGGCTCTAGTTACTATCGCCGCATAAAAACCACCCCAAATCTGTGGTAGGAAACAATGATCTTCTTATGCCCAGGGCTTCTGAGGTCAGGAATTTGCACAGGGCCTGGCAAGGACATCTTGTCTCTCCGTTCCTGGATATTTGGGACCTCAGCTGGGAATGCTGGGCCAGTGGAGGCTGGAGGACCCACTTTGGAGATGGCTGCTTTGCACTCATGTCTGGCTCCCCTTGGCGGGAGTGGCTGGAGGGCTGGGCTCAGTGGGGTCTGTAGGGCACAGTGTCTACCCATGGCTTCTTCATCAGGCCTCAGGTCTGTGGACTTTTCACACAGAGGTTCAGTATTCCAGGAAATAAAGAAAAAGCAACACAGTCTTTTTTGACACAGCCTTGGAAAATATATAGTACCATATTGGCCCCTGGTTGAAGCTGGGCCTACCCACAAGCCTACCCACATTCCAGACAGAGGACATAGACCTCACCTCTTCATGTGAGGGGTAGCAAACAATGTGAGGCCATATTTTAAAACTGCTACAACACAGGATCCAGATCCCTGTGAAATTTCTTTTTATTTGTAGAGCAGTCACCAGTGACCCATCATTTGCATGTTTTGGTGATTGACTTGCTTATACATATTTTCCACCCACACCCAGTGACTTCCTGTGACTGTTTTTATGCCTAAGGAAGGCAGATTTAAATATCAGAAAATATTAATGATGTTCTTGTAAATGAAGGACGGATAGGCAGGCAAACTTAATGACATAGGCCAGAAATGGCTTCTGCCGTTTTCTAAATGGCTTCTATTTGCCAGATAACACCAGCGCTCAGCTTAGGGGGAGAAAAGTCTATTGACTTTGCTGTACCTGATAAATATTTAAAATGCTAGTGTGTCTAATAAATGGATAGAAAAACATGTTCTGATCACTGTTATCCTTTCCCCCGTAGGTACCACTGAGAGAAAACATGAAATTAAAAAGATACCTCCTGAGAGACCAGAAACGCTTCCAAACAGAACAGAAGAGAAAGGTATGAAACCAAATCTTCACTGGTACTGATCAGACAGCAGGAGACAAAGGTCACAGGGCTAATCCAGATTGCCCACAGAGTTTGTTTTTTGGAAGGAATATGGTGATTATGGTTTTATTTTCATTGCTTTTAAATATCCCATTTCTAAGGAAATAGGAGAGAGGGTTATGTGGTGCTTTTTGGGCCAGAATTCCTCACCAAATGAAAGACAGCCCAGTCACTTAACGCATCAGGGTTCTTCCATCCCAATCTTCCTGCCATCGCCACCCTCCCTACACCAGCAGCATCCTGAAGTCAAGGAGCCGACTGGAAGTTTCCTGAGGGCCTGGACGTGTCCGCCAGAGTTTCCATCCTGCCCTCTCTTGTGCCTTGTGCTCCAGGGCGCTTATTCACTATTGATGGGTGCATGTGATGGAGAGAAATTACCATCAGGACAAATGAAAGCCCTCATCCTCCGTCACTGCTGGACTTTTGACTCTGGCTACTATGTCATAGACGCATGTCCTTGGTCAAGAATGCTGGGGCAGGGAAGAGCATGGCAAAACTGGGAGAAGCAGCTCAGGGCCCATAGTCCCCTGAAGGCGGTCAGGAAGGTCATCTGAAGGGAAGTGGCTTCATGGGACTCACACAGTCAGCTTTACAAATGTGTTTGACTCCTACTGTTCTGAGTGTGTCTCCCAGAGAAATCTGCGTGCTGTGGAAGGACTCATTTCGTTAGGTGTCTAAGATTTGATTGATCACACGTTTTATGGGGAAAGTGCTATGTTATTGTTATGAACAGGAGGCAGAGCAAATTCCATTTTAAAAAGCAGTTCTTTGGAAGTCACAAGAGAAATGCTGAATTAATGAATGTAATTATTTGGAGGTGCTCCTGGGTGGCCTCATGAAATTTTATTGTGAAATTTCGTATTTTTTATCAGCCTGCCAGAAGTTTTGCCAACATTGCCAGCTCTTAAGAAGTTACATCTCTTTTCCTTCACAGTGAACACTTAAAACTGAGTTGTGGAACATCATTGAAAGGCCAGGTCTGTGTCCCAGAGCATTGAAAAAACAGCGGTGTGTGTATAGCACACAAACAGCCCTTTGAGGAGAGTGTGTGCTGTGACATAACCAAACACTGCCCCCTGTCCGCACGGAGGACACATGACTAGTCTCTGGCTGACAGCCAGGCTCCTTCATAGGGACACTTCCTGCCCTGTTCCATGCTGACTAACACAAGGACTCAGCTTACATGTGAACGACTGTCCTAGTTGGCTGGCCAAGTGGCCACACGCTCCTGGTTCCTTCCATTCCTCCTGTTCCTTGTTCAGTGCCACAGTGGGTCCAGAAGGCAGAAACCCTGGTCAGAAGCAACAGGGGAACCACAGAGCCAGTGGGCACAAACCCTCCCTCCCATTTGTTCAGCAAGCTGCCAGAGAGCCCCCCCCCCCCCCCCCCCGCCCTCCTAGCAGGAGGAATCTCCCGTCCTTTGCATTTCAGCCACGCCCTTCCTCCTCTGGCCCCTGTGGACAGTGAGTTCCCAGCATTCCTGGATGGAGCATATTCCCCTACTGAAATGCGCGGATGAGCACAGCAGTGTCTGTGTAGTAACCGGTGGGCTTTTAAACGCTTTGCCTGGGCACCTGAATAATGTGAGTGTGTGTTTGCAAGCAAAGCGTATTGAGAGTTCCAGCCTACAAGTGAATGTAGGGAACCTGCCTGTCCTCCAGTGGGCAGCTCTCTGAAGTTCCAGCTTTATAAAAAAGAATGTGGATATGTGCTTTTTACGCCATACATGGAGCAAGGCTAATTGAGGACAGAAAACATGAAGCTGTCAGTCATGCTGCTGCTCAGTTGGCCACCAGATCTGACTTTAACTTCATTCTAATAGTTGACTCGAAAAACCCTTGGAAACAAAATACCTGTGAAACTCCAGTTCACCTTCCGAGTTCAGACTGTGCACAAAAAGAATCCAGAATTAATTAATTGTTCCTGGAGATGCCCCTCCCCCTTTTACTGGCTCACGGCCCTTTACACAGGGTGACCTGAGAGGCCCCAGGCCACTTGCCTCCTCACACCCAGCAGGTCCTGTGGGTCCTTGAACAAACTCATCAACCATTTGCTGAGCACCTGCTAGGCACCAGGCACCAGGTAGGATCTAGAAAGATGACCAGATGTGGGTCTTGCCCTGGGGGGCTGACGGCCTACAGGCTCGGCCGGGGATGCTCACACCCAGAAAGGAGCCAAGTGGAACCTGTTTATATAGGGCTGCTTTTCTGAACTCAGGTGAGGAAGGAAGAAAGTCTGCCTCCGAGGATGGGTTCAACTGTTGAGAAGGGAAAGTGATGGCGTCCCATTCAGCCAGGCCGATGAGCAGGCCTGAGAGAGGATCGGCAGGAGTTCACCACGGGTGGGCAGTGGCCAGAAGGGCCCTCCAGGCCAGCACGGGTGGAGGCCGGCTGTGGGCTACAGCTGCAGAGGGGATTCTCCTGACTTCACAAAAAAAAAAAAAATAAGGCTCTAAAATACATAAATAAATAAAAATTTAATAAATAATGCTCTTCACCCTCCAACTTTACCTGTACAAGTAGTCTCAGTGATTTTTTTTTAAACAGGAAATGAGCAGTCTGTCCCTAAGTACTGTCACTTACACTAGATCTCCCTGTTTTCTTTATGCTTTTTAAACAATGACTTAAAGAAAGACCAGAGAGAGAGCCAAAACTGGACTTACAGAAGCCCTCTGTTCCTGCCATACCACCCAAAAAGCCACGGCCACCCAAGACCAATTCTCTCAGCAGACCAGGTGCGCTGCCCCCCAGGAGGCCTGAACGACCAGTGGGTCCCCTGACCCACACCAGGTACTGCTCTGCTCTTGCTGCTGGGGGCGGGTGAGGGTCAGCCGCCGGACACAGGAGAGGGGCCTCAAGTGAGGCCAGCCGAGGGAGGGGGGACGAAGTTGCCCTTCCACCTTCTAGAAGAACTGTCTGAAGAGTCCGGCTACTTCTGTTCTTGCTTCTTCCTTGCTTGGGCAGAAGTGGGTGCAAGGCTGGGAGGCACAGTGCTGGTTTTAGGCTGAGCAGATGGGACTCAGGTATCCTGCAGTTAGGCTTTGCTCACACAGAGGGATTTTCCCTGAGCTTCTGTAGGGCAGGCCAGCTGCCCTTCAGACTGGAAACGTGAGTGTCACAACTCCCCTCATCCCCTGGACGTCCCCTTGGCCCCAGGTATGTGCCTGTCACTGGGAGCTCGATCCCCTGGCCCTCTCACTGCTCTGCAGTGCCTCTTGCCCCAGCCCCAGGCCCCCTCAGCCCTGGACCGTGTAGCCTATTGTGGCACTGAGGACCCAGCATGGCAAATACTGTCTTAGTGTATGTGTCTTTGAACTGTGAGACCCTCAAAAGCAAGGGAGAGGCTTTGCTCAGGCAGCAGTTCTGAGGTGTGCCTGGCACAGGTCACATTCATTCCCTGGCTGGCTGGGCACATGGGTCGGGAGTGGGGAGTCAGAGTTGGATATTGTGCTCCCAGGCCTGAGCTGCCCTCCACGGAGCAAAGAAGTGTTGTGTCCTCTCCACAAGTTAATTGCCAGAACGTTCTCCTGTTATATGGGTATTATGTGTGTTGGTGTCCAATGGCAGAGCAGGCTGTTGGCCTGGAGGTCTTCATGAGTACCTGTCGACACACAGTCACTCACCAGATTTTTGTGCTTTGGAGCCACGTTTGCATGGTCAGAGTCGCATGGGGCTTCAGTGCCCTCATTTTGGAGTCAGGCAGGCTTCCTGGTTTGCATCTCCTCTTGCCTCACAGGTGTGCCGACCTTGGCATGTCACTGCCCCTTTCCACCTTGCTTTTTCTCCCTATGAATTGTGGATGATAATGGAATGCACCCAAAAGGACAGAACACGATAATTTCCAAGTGTACATCCCCATGCTTATAAAGCAATGTTAGTTTCATTGTTGTTCTTCTTATTTTTTTTTTTAAGATTTGACATTTAAGTAATCTCTACACCCAATATGGGGCTCGTTTACTTCTTAGGAAACAAGGTTTAAATCATGGTAAATACACATGACATAAAATTGACCGTCATAACCGTTGGTAAGTGACAGTTCTGTGGCATCAGGTACATTTGCATTGTTGGGCCAACACCTCCATCCATCCATAGACCTCTTTTTCATCTTACAGAACTGAAATGCTGTACCCATTAAGCACCAGCTCCCCTTCCCCCACCCCCAGCCCCTGCCAACTAGTGGTGTGCAGTTGACCTTTGAACACGCAGGGTTAGGGGCACTGACCCCCGTGCAGTTGAAAATCCATGTACAACTTTGGAACCCCCAAAAAACTTTCCTGCTAACAGCCTGCTGTTGACCAGAAGCTTTACCAATTTAAAGAGTCGAGTAACAGATTGTTTATACATTCTCTGTACTTTAGACTATATTCTTATAATAAAGTTGGCTAGAGAAAAGAAAACATTATTAAGAAAATTGTAAGGAAGAGAAAATAGACTTACAGTACTGGCCTATATTCACTGAAGAAAATCCACATGTAAGTGCACCTGCACAGTTGAAACCAGTGTCGTTCAAGGGTCAACTGTGCTTTCTGTGCCTGTGAACTTGACTACTCTAGATGCCCCATGTAAATGGGACCATATGGCATTTGTTTGTTTATGATGGCTGACTTCACTTACCCTGAGGGCCCCAAGGTTTGTCCATGTAGCAGCAGGACTCATTCACTCTTAACACAGAGCCCACCACCACCCTCACCCAAATGCAGGGGCAGGTGGCCGTGTGAGTGGCTGAGTCACATGCCGGCTGTGGTGGGCGCCCCTCGGCCCACGTGTGGGAGGCTGGCTCCCCGGCTCAAACATGCAGCCAGTGACCTCAGTGCGGGTGAGCCCATTGGAGTGGCAGCTGGCTCAGCCGAGTCATTCTGTGAACGTCTCTCAAGGTCCAAACAGCTGCCCCCGTGTGATAGTCCACGAGGAGACTCATGGGACCAGGGCCCCTGTTGAGCGGGTCAGGCCCTACATGTCATGCCCTCTTCTGCTGACAGAGAGAAGGTTATGTGCACATGCGCAAGACAGGGCCACGTGACAGCCCCAGTGACCTCAGCCCAGGCCTCAGTAGTGTGGCTGGCACGGCAGCTGGCACTCCAGAAGAAAACAGTTCTGTAAACCTAAGTGCTTCTCAAGAGACTGTGAGCTACACAGAGAGACTGGAGAGTAAAGGTTGTGCATCACTTTGTGGTGGCCAAAAGGGGAAGGGAAGGCACGCTCTGCCCAATTCTGTTAGTCTTCTCAGGGCTACAGACGTTTCCCTTAAGTTAGTAATTATTTCCAGAATATTCCTGTTGTTCTAATCTGATCTAAAGAGAGATACAATTCCAATGGCTTCTTTGCCTTCAAAGGTTGTTCTCAACCCTCTCATTGTGGGATAGGTACAGGTCTGTGAGGCCCCAGGTGGACCTGAATGCAAGGGGAAGTGAATTGTAACTGGGACCTTCTGAACTCACAGAAGTCATCTTTGCATCTCTTGTCTGCCTGGCTGTTCTCTGCCTCCCACTCTCCCATCATCCCCTTGTCCATTAGAAGTATGGATCGCTGGGGAAGATGCATGAGGAGGGCCGTGTATAGAAGCCAGTGGAAAATGTAACTGTTCTTCACGTGGGTGGTCTCCCACTCACCCCATGGTGGCCCAGGCACCAGGGCACTGGGATTGTAGAAGAGGGATAAGGGAGGAGAGCCCCTGGCTTCCACCCTGACAATCCTAGGAAGTGGCAGACCCAGGCAAGGCTGGGAGCATTTGGGGAACCAGTACCTCCTTTGGCCACTTGCTCAGCTGGTTGAAGGGAGCACAGTGCCTGCTAACGTGGTGGTTAGAACAGACTCTCAGATTCGAGTGTGGGTCAGAATCACCTGGAGACCATGTTCAAACAGATCGCTGGGCCCCACCCCTACAGTTGCTGACTTGGTAGTTCTCAGGCTGGGCCTGGGAACTTACATTCCATCAAGCTCCCAGGTTGCAATCTCCATGCTGCTGGTCTTTGTCCACACCGAGAGAACCCCTGGTCTCACTTCTCCCAAGTTTTTGACAGTGCCCTTCCCTTCCCCAGCTGCCTCTCATGCACCTGTTAATGCTCCCCAAATTCAGAGCCCACTTAGCACACCCAGCTTCTGGAATCCTTCCCTTATTTCTCAGGATTGCTGTGTCTTCCAAATGCCTGACACCCCATGTTTAGCGTAGTGTGGGGCCCCATGCTGTACCACTTGGGATGCTCACACCCCCGGACTCCTTTACCAGATTTAAAGCAGATCAAGAGTGTGTTTTGTCATCTCCACATGCTCTACAGGGTTGAGCATATGGTAGTGGCTCATTTAACACACTTGTTGAATGCTGTGGCTCCTACAAAGGAAGGGAGGTGCCAGTGCTTGCATTTTGTTCACTTTTGCCTCTCCTGTCATCCTTCCCAAGCCCTGTACAAGCTCTGTAGCGTGTGCGTCCCATGGTCTGCGTCACCCAGCACACCATGGATTCCAACATTACAAAATTGAAGATCACAGAAAGGCTTATTATTTCTCAATGCCTCATGCACTTCATGTTTTTTTGCTAAGCAGTTACATTGGACAACCAACCCTTATACTGGTTTATGAACTTGGTTTTGTTCCGCCCAAGTAGTTGAGGTAGGAATGTTAACAACATTCAGACAGTTTTGTGTCATTGGTTCTCCAGAGAGAAAGTACTGCCTACTGTATGAAGCCAAATCCTCTCTAGGATTTGGCTACCGTCTGACTGGATGGTGGACAGAGAGTTGAACACATGGACACACAGTCATTATTTGTTCTCACGAGCCAGAAACCTCCTGCCAAATGTGGTTTCCAGAAGAGACTGGTTTCTGTCCATTTAAATAGGAAGGGAAGTAGTATCTTTTAGAATAAAGAAATACAAAAGAAGAGGGAAGTCATTTTTTGATACATTCGCTTAGCAGAAATGTATTGAAGGGCCACTGTGTGCAAAGCACTGTTCTGGATATCACTAATGCTGGGGCTCAGCTGCAGATCGGTTTCCAGGAATCACATCTGGGAAAAATAGAATGACACTCATGCACAGTTTTGTGTTCGGGATGAGCAAGTGGAAGCATGCCATTAACATACTTCCCACTGATAAGAATAGTCTTCCAAGTTCCAGAAAGTAAGTTAAGATGAAATTATAACAGGAAAAAAAAGACTGTTTAAAAAAAAAATTAGCACCAGAGTTGATTTAAAAAGTGAATGATGGGAGTGCCTGGGTGGTTCAGTTGGTTAAGTGTCCAACTCTTGATTTTGACTCAGGTCACTACGTCAGGGTCATGGGATCAAGCCCTGCTTCGAGATCAAGCCCCAGTTCAAGCTCTGCCCTAGGGGTGGAGCCTGCTTAAGATAGTCTCTCTCCTTCTGCTCCTTACCCGCCTCCAAAAAATAAAAAAATTGAATGATGAAGGTCTGCACCTCGGTGATGCCTTCGTTATTTCCCAATGTGCAAAGCCAGAGTGCTCATATGACCCAGCCCACCATGCATCCAAGACAGAATGCTTGTCACATCACCACCAACAGCTATTTCAATTGACAGAACATACCTAAACCTATTTGTATGTGTGTACACACATGCACATGAACATGTGATATTATATGTCCAATATTGTGTGTTATTGATGTAATAAACATGGGTCCAGAAACCTCTGTGAAAGGAGGTCCTGAAACTTGGGAGATGGTCCAAAAGAAAAAAAAAAAAAAAGAAGAATCCAAGGAAATAACTGGAGAGAAGCAGGTTGCTCTGAGCTCTAGTAATTATATGCAGTGGGAGGCAGTGAGCCAGAAACCTGAGGGGCAGGGCAGGTGTGTGCCTTCAAAAGAATAAACCCAATGAGGAAAGTGGTAGAAGAAGATTAGAACAGGTTTAATCCTCCAAAACATAAATACCCAATTTATAATATTTTTTCATTTTCTTCCCAAATAACAGGGAAGCTGGAGCAGAACCTTTGTTCCGAACCATAAGGGAGATTTGGCCATTGTCCGCTATCCCATGGACAGCACGGAGCGCTGTGTGCTCTCCAGCTAGAGGGGGCAGGTGACCGGCAGGGTGAGGGATGGCGGGGCTGGTGCTCCGGGGGCCTTGAGTGGTAGACAGGAGGTCTGGGTTGGAGGGGCAGGAAGTGAAGTTGAAAGGCATAAGGAGGCGATGTGGTGAGTGAGCGCAGAGTGGGATAAGCTGATGGCCGGAGGAAGAGAAGTTGGTCAGAAAGGAGAGGTGTGTGCTTGCAACCTCAGAGGTACAGTAGGTCTGAAGATGAACTTAACCACAGAAAGAGGGACCACAAATCTGGGTGATTGAAGATGGATGCAAGTCATAAGAGCTGAAGGGACCAGGGGAAGGAGGGGCTGGCATTGGGGATGGATTGCCCACGTGGCTGGCATAGGTTCAGGAAGATGGCAAGAGCCAAAGGGAGGTGAGGTTGATGTTCTAGAAGCTGGTGCCCTCTCAGTTGAATGTTGGTGTATTCTGGGATTTGAAGACAGTGATTAGAAAGATTCTGTGGTCAGGGTGGTAGTGGGCTGTTTGGAGAGGAGGGCCTACATGTGGGGGGCGGGAGCGGGTGGGCATGGTCCTGTGGCTCAAGCATCCCGGAGGGAACCGTGCATTGACCTCAGATGTGGAAGCATGGGCCGGAGGAGGGATCTCAGTGAGAAGGTGGGCATTTGGGTCTTGGACACCAGGCTGTGGGCAGGACACCTGGTGACTTCCCAGACTTGTGCCACTCAGAGATGGCTATCGCTTGAAATGTCAACCCACGAGGTACTTTTCCTGGGAAGGGCTGAAGGCTCCAGCACAGAAACTGAAACACCATATGCACTGGGAAGGACCGGTGGAACTGCAAGGTTTTCCCTTGTAATGAAGATGGAGGCTGGATTTCAGAGGCACACCAGGAGATAAAAGGCCAAGCTCTGAGACATTTGAGCTGGAGGCAAAGATTAAGTAAACATTTATATGCCAAACATCAACTCGGTGCTTAGGGAAGGGCAGATGGCTCTCTTGAGACCAATTTACCCACACGGAAGTTCATTTTCCTTTAGATTTACACAGGCAGCCTGGCTGCTCCAGCCCCTGGGGTTACAACTGAACAGGAAATGAGCTTCTGGTCCCGATCGCTCTGTGAGCGGTGTGGCCCCCATGCCTACCACAAGAAAACATTGACAAAGACCTCTTTGCTCTTACTAGGTATAAACCAATCAATCACTCAATCGAGAAGGAGGAAGAGAAAGGTAGCTGGCACGTGTGAATGCTCCCTGAGCAGGCAGGTAAACTGTGCACTTGGCTGTGTAGGCCATCATTTTGAGTCTGGATTACTCAAGGATTCAAAATGCCTTTTCGAAGAGTCTTAGTGCTGCATCACGCGGTGTTGGAATGTGTCCGTTCTTTTCCACAAATCGGGACCCAGCCATGTCTTTGGAGAATTTAGGAGAGATCTTGGCTGATAGTTACAGAGGTGGGCGTCATTGGCTCGTGGATGGTAATTCCAAGCGTGGAATGGTCCCTCCAGGAGATTATAAAGGAAGAAGAGGAGAGAGTGGAGCCAACAGTAGGGAAAATCATTATTTATAGGGTGGAGGAAGAATGAGGAGCCTTCAGAAAGGGTAGATGGTGTAGTCTGTCATGGAAGCCAGGTGGGCCTCGCACCTGAATGTATTCTGGAAGCTGGTTAAAACATAGATCGCCACTCCCCAAAATGTCTAGTTCACTAGATCTGGGCTAAGGCCTGAGAGTCTGCATTTCTGGCAAGCTCCCAGTGCTGCTGCTGTTGGTGGTTAGCTGACTATGCTGTGAGAAGCCCACCGGAGGGTACACCCGGGAGACTGAAGGGCGTCCACGGGCTTTGGTCACTAGTGTTGGCCCTGGTGCTCCCAGTCCACAAGTTTCTATACAGTGGTTGGTAGCAAGAGACAGAGTTGGCATGAACTGAAGAGAGAATGGGCCAGTGGCCAAGCCTATGTAGACTTGGCTTGTAAGAAACTTGGCAATGGAAAAAAGATGAAAAATGGGGGCTTATAGATAGGTTCAGTGATGAGAGAGGAGTGTGTGTGTGTGTGTGTTATCATCCATTCATTACAGATATTAATCAAGCACCTGTATTTCTGGACAGGCTGCCTTCTAGGTGGCAGTGAACTCTGGTAACTGGGCCTGACTTGGCTCCTGCCCACCCATGGCCTTGGAACCAGGCACACCAGGGCCAATAGCCCACAGCTCTACTTCCTACCCAGTGACTTTGGGCAAGGCGCCCACCTCTCTGCATCCCAGTTTCTGTCTCTACAGATTGGTAGAGTGAGGCCTGCCTTGCCCAGGTGTGGAAGTTTAAACAGGCTGCTGCACTTCAGGCCCCTGACTCTTTGCCTGGCGTTTGAGAGGCACTCACCAAATCCACACGTGCTTCTTTTCCTCCCTTGAGATGCTCCCTGAGTGACCTTGGTGGGAGAGGGGTTTCCACACGGTGATAAGCAGGCCATGCGCTGTAGCACTGAGGGAGGGAGGAAACATGGACACTCTCAGACAGCACCTCAAGTGGTCTCCAGGGGGTGGAGGCATGAGCAACCTCCCCCAGAAGCAGCTAGAGATTCAGAGGAAGTCAGGACTCTGGGAAGGCCATGACTGAGGGAGGGGAAGACAATTTATGGAGCAGAAGAATCCCATAGGGCACAGGAGAAAATACCTTTCACACTGTAGGGACATCCACATTCTTTGCTGACCTCATTTCATTTGTTTGTATACCCTTCTCTCGTCCTTCCACCCACCCCTAAACTGACTTTTCTTCCCTGTCATGAGAACCGATAGTAGTGATGGGGTTTGGCTCCAGCCCAGAGGCCCTGGGCCCTGAGGCGCACTGATAATCCTGCCAGCGATGGTCCACATCAGGCAAGGGACCAGTGGGGGACCGAACGCCTCACACGGGGCATAGTACTGGTTGGGTCACACAATCCTTTTTTCCATGGGCTGTTTCTTTGAACACATTCTCTCAAGTGGCACCTCACAAACTCTTCTGAGTTGTGTGATGATGAGTTCCCCCTCTTCTTGGCAACTTTAAAGCCCCTTGCCCCTCTGAGATGCCCAACTGTGGGTTTGCAGATGAGGTCTGTGAGGTCCTCCTCCTTTTGCCATTCGGGGGTTGTGGGTTGTTTGTAGTCTGGATCGGCTCAGGAGAGAAGCCTGTTCCCCCACACACTTGCAGAGTCTGCACAGACCACAGAAGTTTGGAGGGGAAGTGAGCAGGCAATGTCCCATCACCTTCCACTGTGTCTTCACCTATAAATAGCCAAGCTTGTTTGTACACATCTAAACAAGGGCGTGGTGCAAACGGAGAGCTGCCAGGAAAACCACTCTGGTTCCAGCTTCCTGCTCCGCTGGCCTTGTCCGGGCTGTCCCACATTTAAATATGTGCATCCCTGGAGATGCCATTCCTGGGACGTCTTTGGCCACCAGGTGGGTATGTAGGGACCCTGCAGATATCAGCAGTGCCTTTGGATCCTTATATCTCAGAAAGGGCAGGGGGAACCTCCTCCTGCCCTCCGATGATTAGAAGAAACTGGGCTTACCACTATTACAATTTTGTCCTTTCCCAACAGAAGGAATCTACCTCCCCAGGGCAGTGACATCCCAGGGCAGAACCCTCCAGAAGCACTGGCTTCACATCTCCTACCTTTACAGATGGGTAGAGTCCTCTTGCAGTTGCTTACTGGAGGGAGGAGAAAATCTCTGGAAGCATAAAGCATGTGCATGCCAATACGCATTTGGTTATTGCCATCCCAAGCATGGTGGGCAAAGACCGGACTGGATGTCAGGAAGCATCCATCTGGTTTCAGCTCTGCTGCTCATTAGCTGCATGGACTCGAGCACGTAACTCCTCTCCTTGGAGCAAAGACCCTTGTCTGTAGTAAAATAGGGGCTTGAGCCAAGTAACATGTACCCAGTTCTAGCGGTCAAAGCCGAAGTGTGCGATGTCACGAGCAGGCAGGCAGGGAGCAGTCACCTCCTTTGGGCCCACTTCCTTGGGGCCCCGTTGGACCAGGACAACGGGGGTGCACAATCAAGTGGGGTAGTTTCACATTAGAAGAGGCTACAAAACAAGGCTGTGGAGTTGGAACAAGAAAGAAGACAGGGTAGCCCACGTCATTTCCCTACGATCTTCACATTGACATCTGCCATCATCCAAATGTGTTGACACCTCCCCAGTGGGATGAAAGCTAGAAACAAAGCAGAGGATTTTCAGGGTGCGCCTCGGTTTCCTGAACATGAGTGCAGGTCATTTCTGTTTCCTCTCCTTTCCTTTCCTTCTCAGCTTTATTCTTTTGCCCTGTAACAATTTTTAGGCAGTTAGAGCCCAAACATCAGATTCTTTCAAGAGTGGGCAGGAGGTCTGCCATAAAGAGTCCTCACCTGGACTCAGGATCTTTTGTTCTGTAGGAATCTATGGATTCCCTCTTTTCTTCTTCAGCTCCACTCACCTCCAGAAGGGTCATGGGTCTCGGGCGTGGCACTCAGTTCCTGCTGTTAGTGCTGCCCTTCATTTATTTATTTGCTGATTTGCTTGCCTTGGCTTCCTGCGTGCTTCAACACCTTTCCCAGGCCACATGTCTTGGCTTAACTGTCCCAACTTGGGCTAAATTGGGCCATGCCACTGGCTGAGCTCATGTTCTCCAGGGATGCACCTGGTGCATCTTGCACATTTCCAACTGTACACACCCTGTCTCCTGTGTTGGGTCTGAGCAGCCAGAGCAGGCATCTCTGGGCCTGCTGAGTGTGTGATTTTTGTTTATTAGGAGTACTCTTGAACTTGCGGAGCAAAGGCGATTTACCCAGCTGGCAGTGAGCTGCGGTGACACAGGCTGCCCGGCATAATCCGTGACTTACCTTCCCCATGACCAGGAGACTGAGGGAAGCAGCCCTGAGGAGTGGTCAAGAGCGTGGGCTCTGGAGTCAAAGTCAAGAGATTCAAACCTAGTCCCTGCAGTCCTCCTACTTTAGTGACCTTTTGTTAGCTAGTGACTTCATGTCACTGAGCCTCCATTTCGTGATCTGTGTAGTGAAAATAAAGGGCATCACAGATAGGGTTCCCCAGGAAGCAGGCCCCGAGGCAGCGCTTAGTATGCCGGCTCTGTTTAGGGTTTAGTGCCCATGGAAGGGAGAAGGGAGCAGCGCCAACGGGGGGAGAAGTCAAGTTGTGATAATGGCTCACCGAAGCTTTCGCCAGCTCCACAGGGAGGGGCTGAAATGTCCCATCCTAGTTGTCCTGCGTTGGGCTGAACTGACCAAGATTTTTATACTGTGGAGTGTGGGCTGCCCTAGAAAGGACATGTCTTGGCCAAGGAGGCTCTCTGTAACTGAGGTGGTCCCTGGAGAGGCCAACAGCATCCCCAGCGGCAGGCACAACCAGCCCTTCACCAAAGGGGTCTCTGGGCAGCGTGGCTCCGTGTCCATCATGCAGAGCAGATACTCGAAGGGGTGGATGTGAAAACTGAATAATGGACAAAAAGAGTTATTGTGGTGCCTGGCTCAGGATAGAGGTTCAGTAGGCAGTAGCTGCTGTTCTCATTTCTGTGTGTTTGTAGGTTCCACTTACTCCTGCCGGTGTCCTTGAGCTAGTCCACCCGTTGTCCCGTCCAGTAGAGCAAAGACACTTCCCTGCCAGTTACCTGTTCGAGTCATGCATTTCGAAGGTCCATAACCAAAGCAGCCGAAAAAAATACAAGACAATAGCATTGTTGTTTTGATTTAAAAATCAGAAAGGAGTAAGGGCAACCTTGTTCTGGTATCTCTGGCTGTATGGGGATATGCCTACTTTCTTTTATTTTCTCTTTTGAGTCAACAGCTGAGGGCATAGAAACTCACCATATATAAACCCTCTTGGGAGCTAGTAAATTCCAAAAGGATTGGATTTTTCTTTTCTCGTTGAATTTAGTAACTTCCTTTTTTGCCAAAATGGTACCAGGGTGTTGGGCAGACTGGAGGAGGCAGAGACCATCGAGGGCTGCAGCCTCATTGGGTGTCAGCTACTCCAAGCTTGTGCTTTGGAGAATTTCAGAAATTCTGGTATTTTTCAGAACTGAAATTCATTAGCATTATTGTAAGAGTCTATAAATACAGTGAAAAGCATTTACAAATAGACATTGTAAAACCCTTCCACACCCACAGTCTGAACACTGTCAAAACACCAGCTGCAGCTTCCTTACTTGGAAGGATCAGAACCTTTTTTAAATGACACCTACTGTGTTTTCAAAATAGGCTTGCTTCTGGCCCTATATAGAAGATAATTTCAGCCGAAAGCCTGTGTCTGACTCTTGGCATGCGGGATCAGGGCTCAGAGAGATGGGGGGATCCTAAGCTCCTTCTTGTCAGCATGCGCCTGGAGCTTTAGCATCTGGGGATAGGTTGCTCCGGGATGGTACTTCCTCTTTCCTCAGGCAGTCTTTCAAGGCTTGGGCCTCCTGATATAGGATTTGGAACTCCACACGCCCCCACCTCGTTCCCAGGTGAGCTCCAGATGTGGTCCCTGGTGATCACAGGGCCACCTGTGGTTGGGGAGGTTCTTCAAGGAGAGTTTGTAGGCAAGGGCCAGACAATCTCACCTTTGACCTTGGCAGTACCGTTGGGGAGAAAGGAGAGGGAGCATAAGCTGCCTCAACTGTATGAGTCTCTGTTGTTAAAAGTGAATGAACTTTAATGAAGGAAAAATTTTACCTATGGTCTGATCCCAGAGATAACTACTGTTAACATTTTTGACTGTTTCTTTTCCATCTTTTTCCCTACGTATGATTTAGTTTGTTTTCATTGGTTTTACATAGTTAGGCTCATACTGAATGTCCTCGAGCTTTTGGGAAAAAAATTGCGTCTGTTGTAACAAATACATAATGCATTCCCCTTTCGGAACAAGGGCAAATGTTCATGAATTCCACAGGTGTTTTGAGCCTCTGCCATGTACTAGAAATCACCTATCACGCTGCCCAGTAGTCACTGTAAATATTCTTTCAGTCTTAAAAGAAATAATAATCCTTCCTAATACCTAATCAGGGCTTGTGGGTGTATGTGCATAGAGGGTAGGTCACAGCAGCCTTTATCCTTCCTGTCATAATATGTTTCTAAATATCATTTCCATGGCTATATGAAAGTCCATCAAATATAGGTTACTCACCTGTTCCCCTCCTTATGAAAGATTCTAATTTCAGTTTTTCTTTATTACAAATAGCCCCGTAGTAAACATATTGATCTGCAAAACCCACCTATGCACTTCCCACAATTTCTTTAGCATAGCCTCCCAGAAGTGGGCCAAAGCAGATGCCCATTTTAAATGCTATTGATATACACCCTATTCTTAGAAATTACTTCTTTTTACCCTGAACCATTCCCCCAAAGGCTTTGTGGTAACTTTCCAGAATGCATCTACAAGAATAAAATAGTTGAGAGTGAGTGACAGTAAGGGGGCAAATAAAGGTAGAAAAGTAATACAGCCCAGGATACGATGAGCACAGTAATGAGCAGTAGGGTTCTCTACAGTCCGTTCAAGATAGCCTCACAGTTGAATGGAAGCTTCTAGCTGTCAAATCAAAGAGGGAAGTGGCGGCTCTGAGATTCATAGTCACTAAAATGCATGAATAAACCGCAGGTTCAGAAGCAGCTGAGCTGAGCTGTTCTGAGATACAGATCATTAGCTGCTACATCAAGTTCCTTCTCCCACCAGTACGCCCTCAGATTCTGTCCCCAGCCACCCCACCAGGGCATCACCTCAAACCAACTTTCCCCTTGGCACACACACACACAAAAAAACCCCAGTGGAATTAACTGGACTTTTGTTGCCTCAGTGACCTTTCTCCCTAGACAGAACACCTGTTCTCATAGGTTTTGGTCCTTGGTGTGTTCCCAAAACGACAGGACTGTCTGGCTCTGGGTATAATTTGAGTTGTGTTAGTTTGGAGAATGACAGCACCAAATCATTCCAGCTCCATAGTTAGAAAATAATAAGATTAGGAGTCTTCAAGAACTTTTCAAAATGAAAATGCTTTCCTACTAATAATGGTGCATTTCCAAAACATTTCATTCAGAAAGTTACCTCCAGGGACGCCTGGGTGGCTCAGTTGGTTAAGCGACTGCCTTTGGCTCAGGTCATGATCCTGGAGACCCAGGATCGAGTCCCACATCGGGCTTCCTGCTCGGTGGGAAGCCTGCTTCTCCCTCTCTCACTCCCCCTGCTTGTGTTCCCTCTCTGGCTGTGTTTCTCTCTGTCAAATAAATAAAATCTTTAAAAAAAAAAAAAAGAAAGAAAGTTACCTCCAAATTTGTAGCCACTGGGGCCCTGCCAATAAAATGTTTTGAAAGAAATTTCCTCAGTCTCGCCGCTCCTGTTGGCTTGGGAGTCTGTCCGAGGGAGTGTGCCCTGTGGGACTCGACCTTTTGGCGACTGGGACACGGAGGGGGATCTGCTACAGCATCCCGGCCTGGGGGCCCCCACAGCCCTAGGAGGTGGGGCTGAGGTGGGAAATGAAGGCTCTGCTGTGCAGCTTCAGCTGCTTCCCACTTCCAAGCACAGTAGTCCATGCTGTCCTTGAACTTTTACTTCAGCTGAGCCCTGAAAAGCCCAGAAAGTCTCCTAATACCCACCCACAGTTTTAGAGCTGTGTTTTCTGTTGGTGGAAGTCAGGGCGTTCGGCCCAGCCCTTTTGCCCCAAAGTTCTTACCTCTGCTGGTCTTTGGTTGAGGGTGCTTGAGGTTATACTTGAGGCTACAGGTCAGTCTTGTTTGTTTGGGAACTAATGGGGGCTTACCTCCTTCCACTGAGCCTTCTCCATCGTCACAGGGATACGCGAGTCACACTGAATGCTACGTCCATCGCCCCTTCTTGAGTGAAGCAGCACAGGGGTTGGCCCTATCAAGTCCCTCCCTTGTCCCCGGTTTATAGTTCTCCTTCCTCAGCTGTTCTTCCCTCCCCCATTCTCAAGACAAACAGAACCCTCTAGCACTCAGCCTAGCAGTCTGACCTTTGCCTACGTTTCTGCTCTCACTACTCTGGGACCTCAGACTTCAGCCCAGGGAATCCTGGCTGCACTGGGCACTCCCACCTCCGCTAGGGTCCTTGCTTAACTGTGCTACTTACTGATATGCCCCTCTCCCTTTCCCTCCAAGGCCCAGCTGGAATGCCATCTCATCTGTGTGCCCCTGCCCACACTACACAGATCCCCTACACTGACCCAGTCCTTTCTTCCCCTAGCACTTTGATGTGCCCTTCCCTTACTCAGCCTGGGCTATGCGGGCCTGTGTGTGTGTGTATCTGTCTCTTTCTCGCATGTACACCACGAGCTCTGCCAGAGTAGGAACTACCTGAGTTGGCCCTCTCAATACTCCATACATGATAGGTATTTGAGAGGTGCTCCTTGAGTGACTGTGCTACTCGCTGTGTGATTTGGCTTCAGGCCATGCTGACCGGCAAGGCCATGAGATGGACTATTTCTGGTGCTTTCCCAGAACATCTCCTTGGCTTCTCCCTCTCATTTCATGGGTAAGGATCTTTTCCTCATTTACTACCATCAGAGACCACAGATAATCTTGTCTGGGGCTCATCCCCCAGAAAGAGTCTAGAGGACTGCCCTTCGGGAGGAATTTGGAGGAACCTTCTGTTCCCGCACGAGTGGGCTGTTTCTCTCATCTTGTCAGAGGCCCGTCCCCATCCCTCAGGGCTGTTCCTAGCTCCAATACAGAGGGAAGTCCCTCGCGTCCTGATGGGCATGGGGGCACCCACCCAAGAGCCATCTAATTTTACAGGCCTGGGCCTCAGCGCCAGCTTTCAGGCTGCCAGATCTTAAACTCAGCCCCTTGCTCCTGTCAGCGCCCTGCCTGATGCCTCCGCCTCAGGCCAGAAAACCTTTCTCTCAAGGTTAAAAGTAGCCGACCTTTGACAAGCAGCATTGCTAAATTCCTTGCTCCTTAAAAGGGAGGCTCCCAGTTATCATTTGCTGGTGCTTATTTGGCCGTGGGGAGAGAGCAGGCCCCGCGTCGTACCCTGTGTGCCAGCGGGAGGGCTAGTGGCTGAAGGTATATTGCTGAACAGTCATTATTAAAATAGCACTCTCTGAAAATGTGTGCTGGGGAGGTGGGCGTCCAGTCTGTCGGCTGGTCTCACCAAGGCCCGTGCCATTGGATAGGTCCTTGGCTCCCACGGGCTCTCTTCCAGGCGACGGTGCCACCCACCCCATGCACAGCACGCTCCTTAACACGTGTGCAGCAAGAAAGCTGACACAATGACAAGGACACACACCAATTATTAAATGCCTGGACTTGTGTTTTTAATGTAGGGGTGACGGTCCAAAGATTGACTTGGTGGGCAGTTCGATTTCTGGCATCCTGGACAAGGATCTCTCGGATCGCAGCAATGACATTGGTGAGTAAGGAGAGCGTTCTGGCTTCTCTGCAAAATTTTTGAAAAACTGCAGCGTTCAGCTTATCCCAAGCAGCCTGATGAGAACTAACACAGCCATTTAAATGGAAGGCTAGTAGCCCACACGTCTGTATTAGATATCGCAGTTTTGTAAAGAAGGGGGAGTGATGGTGATTTCCACATTAAAACAGAATGCCTGGAATTTTTATTCTCCCTGATCTTAGGAGAACAGTCTAATGAAAAGAGATGATAAATAAGCCTTTTGTAAAAGTGGGCATTAGGACTTATATTCATACTTTCCAGTGACTTATGTGTTTAATGTAAAGAGGTGAACGGGTGAAAATGCAGAATGGCCAAGTTCAGTGTAGTCACAACAATCAGTGTTTTGAGTTTGAGTTTAAAATGAGCTCTGGCATGATAATTGCCTCTTAGTTAAGAACATGGGTGAGTTCTTCAAAGGTCAAGATAGCACTACGATAAAGGGGGAGGTAGCTAAAGTCTCCATGGGGAAACATGTGGGAGGGTCTTCTGGGTATTTTCGTGGGTGGCACGAGGTCACATGTGTGCTGGTTGAGGCCACTATTGGTCTGACTCAGGTGACAGCCCTTTTAAGAAGTCTAGATTCGGGGACTAAATTTTTTTTCTTTTTAGCTTTACATCTTTTATTTGTACCTGTCATGGTAATAACATTCTATACAGTAGGGCTACATTTTGGAATTTGCCTTTTTAAATTAATTTTTTTTTACTTTGAAATAATTAGAGATTTGCATGCAGTTGTGAGAAGTAATACAGAGAGAACTACATACCCTTGACCCCTTTTCTCTCAATGGTAATGGCATAATGAAACTACGGTCTGAGATTGGAACCAGGATATTGACATGGACACGTCCGCTGGGTTCCCTACGTTTACTAGTACTTGTGTGTCTTTAGTTCTTTACGGTTTTCTCACAGGGTAGGTCTGTGTATCTACCACCTCAATCAAGATACAGAACATTCCATCGCTACCAGGATCCTGTCATGTTGCCCTTTTATAACTGTACCCATGTCCTTCCTGTCCCCCACCCTTTCCCGAACCTCTGGCAGCCACTCTCACTGACATGGAAGATTTCCAGCATCTTTTGCATCGGCTGCTCAATTTAGAAACAAACATCTGACCATTGGCAGACCTGTAAGAGGCACCCAAGTGCCTCACATGAGCATTCTTGTCACCTGGGGTTACTCCTCCTCTTTGGGCTGCTGTGTTTTTTCCAAACCTGCTCACAGAGTTGTGTCTTTACAGCTGCTCACTGGCAGTCTCTGCCCTGATCTTGTAAAGACTTGGGGGTAGGATGTGTCACTGTGACTGTGAGCACCAAAAACATTTGCTCTGTCCACGGGGACTATTTTATATCCCCAGCCTTTGAGAAGCCCCGTCAGGAAGCACGACCAAGGGCTTCTGACAGCTTGAGCTGATGGGATAATAATAGAAGCGCTGGCCTGCTGGAGCTTTTGACCTGGTTAAAGGGCAGAGCAGAGCAAGGCAGTGATTGGCTATGAATGAGGAATCATCAGAATGAGGCTGATGAAGTTCTGGTCTTGCCACTGTGGGTTAGCATTCGGGCCCACATTTTAGGGCAGGATGGCCAGTCGGTGAAGTGGCAGACAAGGTAATGTGGGGCCCCCCACAGGAAGGGAGGTGTTCTCCCTCCTCCAGAACACACAGGGCTGTGCCTTGCCTGGGAAGAGCATTGGCCTTTGGCTCTTGTTTTCTTTGGGTCTGGAGATGATTCAGGTGGCTCTCACCAAATATGCATTTCATATTTCTCAGTCTGACAAGCTAGTTTGGAAATGTTGGGGGCCTTGATTGAAGTAGGTTAATCTATGGAAGCTCTTCATATGTGGAAACTGAGCACCTGTTGTGTCTATCTGGGAGCCCAGAAAGAGCTGCTGAGGCTTAGTTGGCTTTCATTTTACCAAGAAGACATTAATCCCCGAAGGCCGTAACTCCTCATGCTAATCATGTCATGCATATTATTTGCATTGCAAGAAATGATCCTCAGCAGCCTTGTAATCAGCTGCTAAATACTTGAGTATCTACTCAAGGGCAAGGCTGAATGGATACCAAGGCCTTCACACACAGGCCCAGACTTCCAGCAGCTTCGTGTTTCTTTGGGCCACTGGGATGGCAAATGGAAAGTGAGGTGACACCAGCGGACTGTCTCACTGACTACTGAGTGGTAGGAAGTAATGCCAGCCAGAGTTGGGGAGGCTCCTTGGTGCCCGGAGTGCTAAGGCAGGCTCCATGAGGGGGAGGCAGACTTCTCTGGATCTAGATTTGGATTCACTGAGGCAGAGGAAGACAGGGAGATCCCGGGGCGGGGAGGGGCAGGGCAGGGCGGGGCAGGGAGGGAGTGCGGATAACTGAGCGCAGATCAGCCTGGCCATTGGAGAGGCTTCGTGGTGGCACGGAGGTCTGGGCAGGATTCATTAGGGGAGGGACACTTATGTAATTTATTTGGTAGGTGGTGGGTCGACCCTGAAGTGACATGATCAGGTCTAAGCATTCAGATGGTAACTGATGGAGCTCTGTGGGACCAATCAGATGAAGGAAAGATGGGTGTCGAGAAGCCAGGTTATTTGGTAGTGTGGGTGAGAAGCGGTTAAGAGAGAGCCCGCATTCACCTGCACCATAAGATCGCAAAAGAAGGGCTAGATGTGGAAGCAGCACAGCAAAAGAAGTCTTGCCAGGCCTTAGGCACCAACTGGATTGGGGATCAGGGAGGAGGAGAGAGTCCCTTGTCAGCTGTGAGGTTTTAGGGTTGGGAAAAATGACTTGGGTAGAAATAAGCATGTCTGGGGGAGGCACTGGTTTGGGGGTAAATGTTTTGGGATTTATTTAAGCCTGTTGACTTTGAGATCTGGTCAGATGTCCCTGTGTTGATGCTGGATGAGGCAGAAGCCAGAAGGTCAAGTCTGTGGAGGGCCGAGGTTGTAGAGGCCAGCGGAGATTGCAGGTAGAGATGAGGACCTTCCAGGAGACTGAACACGGAGCCAGCACCTGCAGACCTGTGCGTGATGATGGCAGACTGCTGCCTCCAGGCAGGGAAACCTTCGGTAACTTGCACCACCTCTCCAGGCTGTAGCTTCTTCACTGATGAAGGAAACTAACATGGCTCCTGACTTCCTCATCTTGTCTTCCAGAGTTCTGTAAAATCACTTGATGGGCTACACAATGATAGGAACACTTATTATCAATGCTGTTGTTTGCTTAGGAAGGATAGTTAAGTCAGGAAGGTAAGTAAAGTCCTTAGCATGAGAAAAGAGAAAGAAGGACCCAGAGCTTGAAGACCAAACCATGCACAAAGTCTCCATCTAAGGGAAAAGAGGAACCTGACAACATCCCAGAGGCCAAGGGTGGTGGGGGGAGTGATTTTAAGCAGAATGTCATTAGGCCCCAAGACAGAAATACTCTTGCAGGTGGGTGGGTCAAGGAGGCCAGGAGACTGCAGAGGGGCTGGCTCCTTTCAGGGCTGCTTTGTGTTTCTGCTTTTGTAGCATTTGTTCATTGCTTTGATGTAAGAAGGAAGTTATTTGTGCCAGAATGTTTTTGTTAGTAATTCAAACAATTGAAGCTGTCCAAATTGTGGGCTGCAGTAAATAGCCTGATACAGCCCTGAAAGCCCTTAGAAGTCATCAGTGTTAGCTAAAAATAAATCTATTCCCTCTTAATAAAGCTATAATTTTAAATTATTATAATAGTGAATTAGAGAAGATGGATTTTTCAGATGTCGTGTGGGCAGCTACAAGCATCTGTCAGCCCACAGTAATTTAGAATGAAATCAGTCCAAAACGAAGTTGTTGATGTCGGTTTGAGATACTGTGTATCAAACTACATGGCCATATTTCAAGTAACATAATAGGAACTGTGGATGAGCTCCAGAGCAAGCCTGTGCATGAATAGAAATGAAAATTAAATTGTCCAGTTTTCTCTTGCTGACGGAAGAGTCTGCTCCGATTGAATGGGAGATTATAGGCCGAGGAGTCAAGTGCCATAACATTTACTTTTATTATGCCATATATTGTAGTTCCCACGGCATGGCAGGATTTATTATTACACTTCAATACTGCGGAGATTTTCTGGCTCTTTCCCACTAAAGCCTGTAGATAGCAGAGGGCCCCCAGGTGGGAAGCCGCCTGGGAACTAAGCCATCTAGATGCAACTGATTGACTTAGAAACAGCCCTTCTCCTTTCTCCTCTGTTGCTTGCCTTCGTTGACCATCTTTCCCCATTTTATTCACCTGGGGAAGCTGGGAATTTCTCCTCTGGCTTTCCAGTCTGATTCACAGTTATGCACTTGACATTGTAGTCAGTTTGGGGGCCAAGGTTTGCCAGCTTTGGAAGATATAAGTCTAACTTCATCTTGTCCTCAGACCTCTCACAGAAGCCTCCTGGCCTGTGGTTCATCTGCACCAGGAAATGCAAAAGAACTTCCCTACTGACACCCTGGGAATGCTAGTAAGGCCTCATTGATTTGGGATCCTGGAAAGGTTCTGAAACTGGATTGTTGTGATAGTTACACAGCTCCGTAAGTTTTCTAAAAATTATTAAGTTGTACGCTTAACATGGGTGAATTTTATGATATACAAATAATTCCTCAATAAAGCTGTTAAAAGCAGCTCTGGCTCCTATCCAGGGACACAGGTCACAATTATGCACCAACTTATATCAGGACTATTTGAGAAGCAATATGCATGTCTCCAGTGTGATGACAAAAAAGCAAAAGAAATTGGGCTTTCTAGGGTCATGTGCTTTATACCAAGAAAGTGAAACATCTTGAACTTCGGGTGGATGGATCTTGAACCTAGTCAGCCCTCTGAGCATTTTTGGTGTCCTCCCTGCCCTTTGGGACACTTAGCCTTGGCTCCAGTTCATTCAGAAGAGGGTCTGTGCGGGACCCCTCCCTGCATTGTCCCCATGTGGTTCCCCACCTCTCACCTAAGACCATTAGGGCTCACCATCTAGGTTTGTACTGAGTAAATGAGGTCAAGCTGGCAACCAGCACTGATTTCAAAATCACCTTGCAGTCCAAGAAGAGATGGGCTGATGGCAAGTGCCCTTCTCAGCACTTCCAAGAGTCCAGTCCCAGATGTATACTGAAGGTGTTCGCAGGCAGACATTTGCAGTTAGAAACATCAGGCCACACCCAAGCCAAGGCCCTCTCCCCAGCCTGCTCAGCCCCCACCAGGGCAGTCCCCGTCTTTGGCAGTCTATTGGGTTGGGCTAGGTTCATGCTTAGTTTTTGGTGGGTTCAGCAAGCCTCTTTCACCCCTTCGCATCCAATAAGAGCAAAAGTGGTGAACGTGCAAAGTACTGACAGGAAAAGGCACGCAAATGCTGTAGAAGCAGATAGATAGGGTTTAAACAAATCAAAGTGGGGAGATGATGGTAAATGTTTCACCTCGTGAGAGCAATGTGTTTGGCGCTGTGAATGATTTTAAAACAGAGTGAGCAGTGCCATCCTCCTGAGCTACCTCCAGCCGTCTGCCGGCCACAAGGAAAAGGAAGTAATGGGTAAGATGAGCAGAGGGACATTCGGCTGTTTAGCAGACATGTTCAAATGACTATCAGCTTGGAGAGGCTCACAGTGCCCACTGCCCGTGTGGACCTGTGACCAGCCCCAGAAGCTCACCTGTGCACACAGGCAGCCTGTCCAGCCCTGGTATTTTGGTCACCTGCCTCGACAGCCAGGGCCCCTGCACCCTTTCTTCAGCCCAGGGGCTTGAGCGTCTCTGCTACATGCTGAGACAGTTGGCAGCTTGAAGAATGCAAATACGGAGGGACACCCAGTGGGGGCAAAGTCATCCCTACTCAGCAGGGACACTTACATTGTCAGCTTTGTTAGTTCCGCGCTGTGCTCGACTAAGGCCTCCGTGCTGCGAACGTATGTGGAAGCAAGAAGGGCACAGGTGACATGCACTCTCAGATTGCACATGGCCTTTATTTGGCCTGCAGTGCCCTCTGCCCGCTGGCCATAGGCTCACAGATTGGCAGAGCCCTGTTATGGCTTCCGTTTGACTTGTAAATATCCAGAAGGATCTATGGCCTGCCAGAAAACCCACGCTCAAGTACCTCTTTGTCATGCTAAAAGCATTATAGACAAAATTGCACCTCGTTAAGGAGGAAATTTGAGTTATCAAACTCCCTTCTGTAGCCAGGGGCCCTTGTTAAGGCCTCCTGTGGATGCCTTGGCCCAGACCACCTCCTGCTGCCTCGGATTCATTAAATGAGAAAATGATGAGCACTGAGGAGTGAGGTTGGTGGGCCCGGCTAGAGAGTAATTGGATCTGGTGGGTGACAAGCTAAGGATGAGGTGTCAGTGAACAGGGAGCCCTGATTTAGAGCCAGAGAAACCACTTTATTTAGCTGTGTGGTGACCTGCGATGGTGCACCCCACCTCCCCACGCTTGAGTCATCTCTCCCTGAGGTTGTTTGTGTTCTTTGGAATTCAAAGACTTACACACACACACACAAAAGGCTTTTAATTTGAGGGACTGCTGACTTTCATTTTACCAATTGAGAACATTTTAAAAAGCATATGCCGTTGCCTGGTAGGAATAATATCCAGGTTTAAAAAATTAGACAAATTTAGCTTACTGGGAGACTTACAAGGTTGGCCTTCTTTTCCTTGACACTTTATAGACAGGTGGTAGCTTTGTCATGGATTCATGCCAGCTCTTGGGGAGGCTTCTGAAAATTACAGGTCCAGCACATATGTGCATAAATGAGGGTCTGGGAAGAGAAATGTCGGGGGTAAACAAAAGACCCCAGAGAGAGACAGGTGTTCAAGCGTGGGTGAAAACTCACTACTGCCCAGAAATGTGCAATTAGCAGATTAATTTTTTATAGAGTTACAGTTACTTGTGTGGTTTTTTTCTGCTCTTTCTTCACTCATGCAATGTCAGATTTTAAAGGGCAATTTATTTTCTTTAAAGATTTATTTGAGAAAGAGAGAGAACATGAGCAGGCGGAGCAGAGAGAGGGGGAGAAGGAGAGAAGCAGACTCCCCACTGGTGGGGGAGCCCGATGTGGGGCTTGATCCCAGGACTCCAAGACCATGACCTGAGCCCAAACCAAGAGACAGTGGCTCAACCAACTGAGCCATCCAGGCACCCCTAAAGAACCCTTTAAATGCTTTGTATACCTCTCTCCTCTTCCTTCTCCAAAACTGGAGAATGGAGGCCTCCAGTTCTAGAGGTGCCTGTGCCTCCCAGTGTGGTAACAAGAGCACTGGGCTTCGGAAAGAACAGCTTTCCTCCTTGAGTTTTTTTACATGGCATTTAACTTTTGGGTTCTGTGTAACTCTAGGCAGTAGGATGTTGTTGTTTGTTGTTTCGTACACAAAAATTTTCTTTTATGAGTGTCTGACTGCTCCTCTTTTCTCTCAGTAAAGTGCTGTTGAATGAGATGAAATGCTCCTTTCCTTGGGTCCCTGCAAGGAGACATGCCTCCCGGATGCGTGCCCTGCTGGAGTGGGCCGTCGAGCCTGGCATACACACCTCTTTGGGTCATGGGGTTGTTTTTTTTTGTTTTTTTTTTTTTTAGTAGAGTTGACACACAATATTATATTAGTTTCAGGTATGGATCTTGGTTTCTCATCTTTAAACCGGGGGCTTGGAGGAAATGATCAGAGGTGCCCAGTTCAGCCTCACAGGCTTGTCAATTCTGTTTCTTTTTGCTGAATTTTTTGGACTGTAAGAAAGCTGCTCTTTTTTTCATGACCTCTGATTCCTCTTTAAGACTAAATAGCTTATTCTTTTGTTTGTCTCTTTACCGCAATCCCCTCAGTTCTGTTAGTTCCTTTAACCTCGAATTGCTAAGTTGGCTCTTTCTAGGTCTCTTCTAGGGTTTTCTTTGGCCTGAAGATTTTTGCTTATAAAAGATTTGCTGGCCGAGGTGCCTGGGTGGCCCAGTCGGTTAAGCTTCTGCCTTCAGCTCAGGCCGTGTTGTCAGGGTCCTGGGACCAAGCCCTACCTTGGGCTCCCTGCTCAGCCAAGAGTCTGCTTCTCCCTCTCCCTCTGAGGCTCCCCACCATTCATGCATTCTGTTGCGCTCGCGCTCTCCCTCTGTCTCTCTCTCTTTCTCTCTTTCTCTCTCTCAAATAAATAAATAAATAAAATGTTTAAAAAATAATAAAAGTTTTGTGAGCCTAATAGTTAAGGCATCACTTTTTATAAAGCTTTTAAAATTGTTCATTCACCTTTTAAAAAATGTATCATGACTATTGAAAAATATTAATGGGTAGGATGTTTGCTGTCCTGAATAAATTTGACCTCATAGAGCAAACACTTCTACAGAGACAAGATCATCCCACAGAGTCATTGAGGAAAGTGTGGGGTGTGTTAGAGAAACCATGGGTTCTCAGGTTAGGTACGCTTGGATTTGAATGATAGTTCTGAAGTTTCCAGGATGAATGACTCTGAGCAGAACTACTGTTGTTAGAAAGTAGGAAAGTTTTTTTGTTAAATTTTATTTATTTATTTGACAGAGAGAAACATAGTGAGAGAGGGAACACAAGCAGGGGATGTGGGAGAGGGAGCGATGTGGGGCTCCATCCCAGGACTCCTGGACCATGACCTGAGCCAAAGGCAGATACTTAACAACTGAGCTATCCAGGCTCCCTGAAAATAGAAAAGATCTTGGGCACATAACATAAAGCAGATGACTGAAATCCCATAACTGCATCTGAAATCATTTTGTACCTGGTCTGCTCAGTTGTATTTTGATTTTAAGGAACTTCTCCCCACCCCAGTTACAAAGGGAATAGCTACTCAA
>PITA01005733.1:0-42020 GCA_004023965.1 Spilogale gracilis | reverse complement strand
AAGGTATGTTTGACATCTTTCCACATAAGTCACATAAGTCCACCTTATACTTTTAACGTCAACATAATATTCCATATCCCAGGGTGTGATTCTAGCATAACCAGCTCATTTGGAGCAATGCTGCGAAGAGCAGCCTAGGCCAATGATCCGTAGACAGGGACACCTGCACCTTGGGGGGCCATGGCGACTCCCCAGGTCATGGATAGTGCCACATTTCTTAGGTGCTCTTTCTTCAAACTCTTCTCCTGGGAGACCTACTGGCAGGCTGCTTCTGCCCTCCCACTCCCCTTTCCCAGTGACTTGACCCCAGCTTACACAACATTGCCAATCCCTTGCCCGCTCCACAGCTATGCAGACTCCTGCTGCAATCTGAGAGACACTTCCAAGATTGCTAGTGGACTTGAGAAATTGAGTGACTTTATTGACTGGACAAGAAATCCATTTACAAGTTGGTTGGTTTCTGATTCTTTGCTTCCAACAAAATTGAAGGAGGCACCGACTGAGTTGTTCATTGATAGTTTGTTCAAAATAGCTCTTGGTGATGCTAGACCACTGTCTGATTTTTTTTTAAAGATTTTTTTTATTTGACAGAGAGAAACACAGCCAGAGAGGGAACACAAGCAGGGGGAGTGAGAGAGGGAGAAGCAGGCCTCCCACCGAGCAGGGAGCCTGATGTGGGGCTCGATCCCGGGTCTCCGGGATCATGACCTGAGCCGAAGGCAGTCGCTTAACCAACTGAGCCACCCAGGCGCCCCCACCGTCTGATTTTTGCCATATAACTTGGAAAGAGTTCAGAGAATTGAGTGACTTTTTGATAACAAAATTCTTTCTATTCCCGTATACTTCTATTTATGCGAACAATGTTTCTTGGCACTTATAGCTATGAAATGAAAAATAGGAATAGAATCAGTACCAAACGATGTCATTCTCACATTAAGTAATAATCGTACACATGTGCATAAAGTTATTTGGGGGAAAACCCAATAAGATTCCCCTCTTTTATGCTGACAGATAATCAAAATGTGTGGTATATGTGTGTACATTTGCTTTGATCATTTATAAACAACTAACAATTGTTGTGGTAACTCCTTTCAGAAGAAAAATTGTTACACTTAGAACCTTATGATTTCAGGAACTTAAAAAATCATAAATTTCTATTTATAACCATGTTTTTATAGAAGAAAAAGGTAATGAACAAAAGACAAAATTAACAAAAGCACAAAAATACATTAGAGTAAAATCTGACAGTATGACGGAAATACAAATTCAGAGAGGGAAAGGGGTGGTGCAAAATTTCCAACTGCTGAAGAAAAGCTTATTCATGATTTTTTAAAATATTTATTTATTGTATTTGAGGGGGAGAGAGAGCGAGAACATGGCAGGGGCAGGATGGGCACAGAGGAGCAGAGGGAGAGGGAGAGTCTCAAGCAGACTCCACACTGAGCACGGAGCCCATCATGGGACCCGATCTTATGACCCTGAAATCATGACCCTGATATCCTGACCTGAACAGAAACCAAGAGCCAGATGCCTAACCTGAATGTGCTACCCAGGCACCCCAGCTTATTCATGATTTTTTAAGATGGGTGACAGTGGTTGTTAAACTGCTGTGGCATTCAAATGTATGTGGAATATGTTTAAGAGAGCAATGGCATAGTTATATTTTAAAGTATAACAGAAATTACATCTTTTGTGACAAAAACTTATGTCAAATTTTAGATGTCATCTTCAGATGTATAAGGGGGCACATGGCAAAACAGTTTGAAGACCTCTGGCCTCATAAATAAATATATCGCGCTTTTTTTTTTTAAGATTTTATTTATTTGATAGAGAGAAACACAGCTAGAGAGGGAACACAAGCAGGGGGAGTGATAGAGGGAGAAGCAGGCTTCCCACTGAGCAGGGAGCCCGATGTGGGGCTCGATCCCAGCGCTCCGGGATCATGACTTGAGCCGAAGGCAGTCGCTTAACCAACTGAGCCACCCAGGCGCCCCTAAATGTATCATTCTACACTTACATAAACATTTCTCTTTTTTTAAGATTTTATTTATTTACTTGAGAGAGAAAGAGCTTGAGCACAGAGGACAAGGGAGAGAGCCCAACATGGGCTCAGTCGCATGACCTGAGCTGAAGGCAGATGCCTCACTGACTGAGCCACCCAGACACACCAACATAAACATTTCTGTGGATCAGTTTCTAGAAGTGAACTATCTGCAAGTATATACATTGGCATTTTGTGATAGGTTTTGCCAAATGGCATTACAAAAAGGCTATGCCAATTTATATTCCTGTGATAATAGCATAACCACTCTTTCCAGTCAATACATTATTTCCTAAACCATTTTGCATAAAAAATTTGGGCCTGTAATAAACAATTTTTAAAGGAAAGCAAATCTGAAAAATTACTTTTCCCTATTTCTCGTTGCCTGTTATCAATCCCTGTGAAGCACTTTACCTCTCTTTAGTACCACACTTCAGAAAGCCATGCCCCCCCCTTCCCTTACCACTTCTCCAGATTTAAATTAGGTTCCCATGCTATCATTGCTAATTTCATCCTGTACCTTTCTTTCATAGTAGCTAGCAGAATTTGTAATGATATGTATGAAAGTCCATAGCTCTTAGGGGCTCTAAGCTCTGTGAGGCAGGGACCGTGGCTATTTTGTTCACCCCCATCTCCCCATATGCCTAGCCCGGAGCCTGGATTGTAGGACTGACTTAGTGAATATGCACAGAATGAAGGGACTGAGCATAAGAGAAGAAATGCCAATACCATGATATAGAGTCCTGGTAGAGATCTTCATTGCCACTAGTCACATGCGGCTATTTAAGTTTAATTTATTTTAAGTAATCACACTTAGCCATATTCCATGTGCTCAGCAGCCACTGGCCCCACGTGTGTCTTACTCTTCAGCTACAAGTTTCCACGTTAAAGTTACTTTGTACTGAATAGCTAAACAGCCTGATTTAACTTGCCTAACACCTTACATTTCTTACCAGAGATTTCCTTAAGGAATCCAGTCCCTTTTTTGTCCACTTAAAAACACATTGGAATAAATATATTTTTTTTAAGTAGGCTCCATGCTGGGTACGGAGCCCAACACTGGACCTGTAGTCACGACCCTGATGAGATCAAGAGTCAGGCGCCTAACCGACTGAGCCACCAAGGAGCCCCTGAAAACACATTGGAATAAAATAGAACAAAGGTGGCTTATTATCAGAGCATAGAGGGATTTCTTCACACACACAATTTTATAATGCTAGTATACATTCCTATTACATTTCTAGTATCTTTTCTTGTTCGTGATGTAGAAACAATTCTCAGAATCAGTTAAATGAGAGGTAACGTAAAATGTTCCTTCTGTCTGTTCAGTGCTCCATAGTGGAAGGAATTCCATAAACATGAATCCAAATGTGGGCCCTGTCACTTTCTGGTTGTGATGATAATTCTCCCATTTTCCATCCCTCTGGTGGAGAAACTGAAGCTCAAGAAGGTTGTTTGTTCATTTATTCAATAATCATTTATTTAAATACCCTCCAGAAGCCAGGAATGATTTTAGGCCTGGAGAAAAGACAGATAAAAGCCATAGCTTCTTTCCTGCCTGCTGGGGAGACAGATAAGTCAACAAGGAATGTCATTCAGGATGCTGAGTGCTGAGACTGGAGTGTTGAGTGAGTAGGGGAGCACCCAGGCCAGGCTTTAGGGTGCAGTCTGGCTTCCTGGAAGAGGTCCTGATCGCTAAGCAAAGTCCTGATGGCCCCAGCAGAAAGGGGTGGGGAGACAGAGGAGAGCGCCAGCCATACACCGAGGGCCTTGGCTGCACTAAGTCCCCAGGATTTCCTGGGAACTTGGGAAGGATTTTAAGCAGAGAAGGGGGATATACTCAGGTCTTCTCCTCACACATGTGTCTGGGGGCTGCCTGTGGAGTGGTACCAGGCTGGGAGTGAGAAATCCATCATAGCCTCTCTCAGCCTGTGTCCGAGAGGAGCCCCGCCAGCAGCGGTGATCCTTGGCGGTGACGTGGAGGAGAACAGATGGCTTCCGAGCTACTGGGAGGGGGAGACAGCGCCACGCTTCAGCTGTAGGAAACTTCTGCTCTAGGGCTCTTTCTCCCACCCAGAGCAAGGAGCTACAAGGAATAAACAGCCATTTAAGAGCTTGCAAACCGTTCCTTTGGTGACAGCAGGCATATCTCAGACTTTTAACTGTTTCTCTTCTGCATTCTCAGTGGATGTGTTGTAGGTCCCCTGTGGTCACTGGTATCATCCCTCCTCCCTTCCATGGAAAAGAAGCCCACATTTACTAATTGAACTAAATAGGCTCTGCCATTGATGGAAAATGGGCAACTGTGTGTGCCACAAAGAGTCAAATGCCCTTTCCAGGCTGGCTCCGTGTCCGACATAAGTTATCCCTGCATGTCAGCAGAGGGTTCGTCTTTCAAGTATGAGAGAAGCCAAGAACCTTTCATCCTTATGAAACTAACTTTAAAAAAAATACCCAGCATTTTCCAGTTCAATAGTTTTGGATTGGCTTGTGAGCATTAAAACCATTTTTTACTGAGAAGAAAAATTCCCAGCCAGGCTGAGAAAGCTTATATCAAGTTTCAGCCTGATTCATTTCAAAAACCATCGTAAAAACTGGGACATTTTCTTCACACCACAATGAGTTAGTCATGGAAAGTCTGCCTTCACGTCAGCTCCCGGGGCCGCAGTCACGAGAGCGTGCTCCAGGCCACGGAAGGTTTCTGTTGGGGGATGGCAGAGTGTCCCCCTCCACTGTTAGAAAGTGGAAGTGCATCGCCCTTGGGGCTCTGAGGTGTCCTTTGCAGCAAGTGACCTCATACTTGGCATGGCTCTTTCTTTCTGGAAGTTTCATGTTGCTTCCAGAAAGTGCTATTTACTAGCTGAAAGTTCCATGTAGCCAGATGCGCACGAAGAGGTTAAAAGAATGGCTCCCCCTGCAGGACTCTGGCCATCCTCTTACTCCTGAGTGACAGGGACTGACGAACGGACAGATGAGGTGTCTTCTTGGCCGTCTGCCCATCTGTCGAGAAGGGTGGCCAGCCCTCAACGTGTCCGGGCGTTTTCAACATGGACCTCAGCCAGTGAGGTGAAAGGGGCCAGTTAAACGTCCTCTAGAGCCGAGGCCCAGAACACCACCTCGCACCCCGTCGGTCGGTGCCCCTGGAAGTGACAGTGCTGCAATCAGAGTTTTTTCCTGGGATGCGTTGTTCACGTGTTGGCTAGTTCCTTTGTTCACCTCTTCCTTCATTCACAGAATAGTGAGCAGGTTTTCCCCAGGAACGTGCTAGACTTTGAGAGCCCAAGGATGGATTCCTGTCCTCCTGGGGCTCAGGGTCTAAGCGCCGAAGACCACGCGGTGCCTCTGAGTCCTTATGAAAGTGTAATTCATTACAGACAACCTCACGTGTTGTCACACCCTCTGCTCTGAGGTGGACTTTGTGATTTTAGTGGGCCCTGGGGGGGGGGGTGGGGAGCAAAGATGAAGTCGTCCTCCCTGGAGACCTGCACAAGTTTCCTGGGTGTGATCTTGTCTGTCCCTACACACCAGTGGGCATGCTGGGTCCAGGATCGGGGGAGGGGGCCTGAGGCTGTCCCATCCGCTCCCTTTGCTCCCCACACCCTTCTTTGACCCCACTCTGCATGCTGGGTCACCTCACGGGCCGCCTTCTTCCTCCTCTTGCCGCATTTCTGACTGGTCCCCAATCCCTGAGCCTTCTGTCACCACTTCCATCAGCTGCTTAGGCACCTCTCTTGCCCCCACACCTGGTCGGCACTGCCCGGCCTGGCCTTCGAGGAGCCGTCTGCAGCTGAGCCTTACTTCTGACAGCTCGCCTGGGAAGGCCGTCCCCTCAGAACACCGCTGGTGGTGGTGCCCTAGCGACTTCTCCTCCCTGCTAATTCCAGTCCTTGCTTCTCCCTTCCTCCCCCAGCCTCTGCTAGAACGATGCTTCTCTATGTGGTGGCGTACTAGTATCATGGGGGGAGACTGAAAAGCTGCCTCATCTAGGCTGTACCCCAGATAAATTCAGTCAGTCCCCAGAGAGGGATCCAGGCCCGAGTCACTTTTTTTTAATTTGTCCAGGTAATTTCACTGTGCAGCCACGGTGGAGAACCAGAGTGAATTAGCCTTTAACTGTCCTTCAGCTGCCTCACCCTGCTTGGCTTCTGCCTCCAGAGCTTGTTTCAGTTGCCAGGACAGTGTCACGATACAGGCGGGCGCTCTCCGCCCCTGGTAGTGACCCACCAAGGCCCTCAGCAGCAGCTCAAATGTCAAAACCTTTAACGGCCTTTTCCTTCACCTCCTCCCCTGGCTGCCTGCTCAGCATCTGTTCCTCTCCTCTCCCCGCGGCTCCACTGGCCTCCTTGTGCCTCCTGTTTACCACAGCCAGCCCCTACCCTCCAGCAGACCTCCCTGGCCTGGGCCTTCTTCCCTTCTCCCCCCTGGGGAGAGCCATATGGAGAACCTGCTAAACTCACTGTATGTAGCGTGCACGCAAGACTGTCTGTGCGGCACTTTTCTATTAATAAAAATCAAGGAGGGAAAGATTTGGAAACTAATTATCCAACAACAGGGGATTGGTTCAATAAGTCATGAATTGCAATGCAACAGAAGATTATGCCACTGTCAAAATATGAAGAATTTTTACAGTCAGGGCCTATGATGTTAGGTGAAATAAGCAGAATGCAATACTCCAAATAGTGTGAACCTAGACTATCTACTTTTAGAAAAAGAGCCAGGAGGGTAATACACTGAAACCCCTAATAGTGGTTGTCTCGGTGTGATAAGGTTATATTGACTTTCTCTTTGTTACAATTACGTGTTTTACCTAAAACAGTTGTACATTGAGCATGTACTACTTTTGCAGTCAGAGAAAAAGTGATTCAAAAATTAATTGGGGAGATATTAATATCAGATGATGACTTTGGGGCATCAAATGAAGTGTATTATAATGAGGAATTTTGATTTCAGACAGCATGGAGTTGGTAGAGGCAAGTCCTGGGGATCAACCAGGGGAGCGACGTTTTAGGAAAATAAGAATCTCTTAGAGGGAAGGCCCCTGAGAGGGTCAGGTCAGTGAGCTGACTCTCAAGAGGCCCACCTAACTGTGGGGGTCTTGGCCTGGGCCCGAGCCGTGCCGAGCCGGCTGCAAGTCTCCATTTGGGAGCCCTGCACTGGCCCTGGACGCTGATGGACTCCCCCATGGCTTCAGAGCACCACTGATACTTTTTTTGGTTCTGTCTTCGCAGATAGTTAACCGTTAGTTATACTTCCCTTGCCCTCATAAGATGAGTTCATTGAATAATTATTCATTTACCAGGTGCCAGAATAAAGTCACTTAATATAACCCCAATGTAATGTAATGGTTTTGCCCTGACCTGTGATTTGTGCTTGGATCTGCATCTTCCACTGAAGGAAGGAGCTTGCAGACCACACCTGCTTATTCATTAGTAGAATAAAGCCGACCGTCACACAGCCAGACCACTTACTGTAGCCATCAATAAAAGAGCACTCCCCAAAATAAGGAGAAAAAACACACAAGCACACACATAGTTTTTATCTTTTCTGTCCTGGGCCAGCATATTTGCACTTAGGGTGCTTTCAGCTGTGAATAAAGAATATCTGACTAAAATTGGCTGCAATAACAGAGGGTTATTAAGTTTAAATAGCAAGAAGTCTGGGCACTAGATGATTCCAGGGCTGGTGGGTGGCTCATCGCGGTTGTCAGTCATCCAAGGTCTTTCTGTTCTTCTCTTCTGCCATCCTCAAGATCATCCCGTGGCCCTAAGATGACTGACTGCCACAGGGGACACCTGTGTGGCTTAGTCGGTTAAGTGGCCGACTCTTGGTTTTGGCTCAGGTCATGATATCAGGGTGGTGACATTGAGCCCCATGTCAGGCTCCATGCTCAGCAGGGAGTCTGCTTTTCCCTCTCCCTCTGCCACTGCCCCCCCCATGCTCTCTGTCTCTCTCCCTCTCTAAAATCAATCAATCAATTCAGTATTAAAAAACAGAAAAAGATGGCTTCCACAGCTCCAGGCACAACAGCCTCTGGAGTTGGAAAGAAGAAAGGGCAGCCACACAAATGGCCTTCTTCTCATTTCCTCTCAACAGAGAGGAAACCTCTGTCCCAAAGATTGTCAGTAGACTTCCCTTTTTTTCTCAGTGATTGAAATTGGGCTACGTGGCTACCTCTAGACCAATCCCAGGCAAAGAGGAGCAGGACGGCTAGCATTAGCTTAGACTAAACATGGTTCCTGAAACAAAACTGGGCCTCCATTAACAGGAGAACAGGAAATAGTTTGGGAAGGTAGTGCCTGGCATGGCTTATGAAGCATGATCTACTTGTCAGCCGGAGTTGGCCTTGCCCCAGTCACAAGCAATTGTGGGTCTCAGTGTCAACCTCTTTCTTTGTGCATCCCATATACACATCCACACTGATCTGTAAACCCCCAGAATTAGATAGAATGGGGTGACCCCTTGATCTAATTATTTGCTGAAGAGGATGGATGGGGACAGTAGAGGCAGAGACCTTCCTCCTGGACACATGTGAGGTGCAGTTATGCTCTGGCTGAATGAATCTACATTCATCTGAGACCTCTGTCACAGAGACGGAGGACCCCTGAGGGCAGGGTGCTTTCTGCCACGCTCACTGGTGTAGCCTGGGTATGTGGCCCGTGTATAGCAGAGTAGCTGCTCAGTCATAATGGCGTGAGTGAAGGAGCACACTGATGGCCAAAAGTCATGTCTCTGTTGAGTGATGCCTCTCGAAGCAGAGTGGTGCTGGGCTCTGGGAGTTAGCTGGGGAAGTAGACGCTTGCTCTCCACCTCCAGAGAGTTTGTTGTTTACCATGAGGGTGATGGCCAGGCTATGGCAGTACCACCAGAGAAGGGGGCCACCCTCTTTCCTCTTCCGGAATCCGTGATCAGCATTCACTTGCCCGTGGGTATTGTACCTTGTGATAACTGCTCTTCATGTTGGGATGACAAGAATGTTTCATCTAGTGAAATGAACTCGCATTTGTGGAGGAACGAGGATTCCTCCTTTATCCCTCTTTCTGTAGCTTTAAAAGACCTACCACATTCATTGGATGACCAAGAGGGTAGAAATCGCCTTCATCAATGATGACCTGGAATCCGGATATAAAGGATGAGTATTAAGGAAAAGGTACTTGTGGCCTGTGGTAAGAACCTTTCCTCACATGTACTATTGCTCTTAAAACTCTGTTTTACTTTTGTTTTAGACCTAGAAGGTTTCGACTCTGTGGTATCATCTACTGAGAAACTCAGTCACCCAACCACAAGCAGACCAAAAGCCACGGGGAGGCGGCCTCCGTCCCAGTCCCTCACCTCCGTAAGTGACTCCTCACTCCCTCTGCTGCTGGAGAGCAGGTCAGCTTAGAGCCACCAGCCAAGGACTCTGCCACCAGTGACTCATATGAGGATGAGCCAGGAGAAGGAGGTCGTGAGATACACTGCTGACCAAGAGTGATCCGGGAGCCTTCTGGAATCAAGCAGTATTTCTTTCTCTTTGTTCTTTGCACACCTGCCAGGGAGGTGGGCACTTCCCAGTCCCACTTTCCTTCTTTCTCCTTCCAGACTGATCCTTATTTGCACCTGAAATGAAATTGGTAAGAAAAAAAAAATGTCATGTTTTCTGGTGGCAGAGGAGAGCAAGGCTCGGTTGGTCTATAAACAAAACCTTGCTAAAGAACGAGCCACCACTGTACAGGTGCTTGACAATGGCCAAGCTTTTTTCTCTTGAAGCCCCATTATTGGCACCCCTCCACGGAACCCCACACACACCTTCAGGAGAATGTTTTTAAACATACAAGGGACCTGGTCATGTAGGAGAGACCAGTCAGAATGCTCCAGATAACCTACTGAAGAAGTTTTTTGTTTGAGTCATTTTGAGTAACTTCTTTCCTCACTGGGAACCTGTAACATATTTGTTGTACCAAATTTCAACGGTAAAATGCATGAAGAAGAAAGTAAGTTGCCTGTAATCCTGCTTTCCAGAGCTAAGAACTATTAATCACTTGCTGTATATCTGTAGCTTTTATTTAAAATTCTATATGTATAACATTCTTTCTTCCAAATGGGGTACATAGTACATACCCCCTATATCATGCATTTTTCTCCCCAATCATTGCCTATTCTTCCATGATGTCACATTTAATGGCTGCCTAGTGTTCCAGCCTCTGGATATGTGAGATTTTATATAGTCAGTGCACTATTAGTGGACACTTATTTTGCTTCCCCTTCTTCATTATGAATAATGAGGTGAATGTCAGTGAAAAGAACCTTGATGCGTCCACAAGTGACATCTGTCTGTCTCTGTCTCTGTCGCCATCTCTATATAGCACATTCTCTTGTCCTCGCTGGGAGTGCAGCTCTCAGGCCTTAGGACCTTCATTCACCCAGATACACCAAGTAATTAACGTTTTGCAGGTTTTCCAGGACACTTTCTACTTTCGCCTCATCACCGATCCCACCGCAGAGGTCCTCATTTAGAAGAAAAAGAATGCCACTTCCTTTGAACCTCTTCTCTCATATCTGTTGAGTTTGGGGGTGGGGTTTGAATCATGCTGTTTTTCCTCTTTGTATGAAACAACCCTAACTATACGTTGATACCTTTTTGGAAGAAAGGCTTGACAAAGTGGCTGATTTTTTTCACTCCTTACGTAGAGTCCTGTGTCACTACCATCTCTCCTCTCCCCACACCCTCCCCAACATGCCTCACACACAACCTATTTAATTGCATCTTAGTATCTCTTAAGTGTTTGATCCTATCTCCCACATCTTCTCTATAAATCCTTCTTCTGTTTTGTTTTTCCTCCAAATTCTTCCCAACTTTGTAAGGTCTAGAGGGCCTTGAGGCATCCAGAATTAAATACAGAGAAAGTTTACCATTCCCCCACCCCATCCTTGGTTCATACGTCCCATGCCTGGGGGTTGGTGTATATCTGGGGGACCGGGTCAAAGCGCCTCATCTTCACTCACTTTTAGATTGCACCTTTGCTCGTGCACTCATTCAACTCATATTTATAGGCATTTATGTCATATGGACTCCACTCTGAGCCAGGTACCAAGGCTGTGAATGGGAGTGAGACATACATGGTCCCTGCCGTAGGAAACTTACGGCACCGTGACTCAAAGTTTGGCATTTTATGTGCAGCGATTTCATTTGTAGGCTTAAAATAACAGGACATACTTGTGCTTTAAAGAAGTGTAATTACTCCCTTCCCTTTGTTCCCATCTATCCCCACGTGGGACATTTTGAATTGATATTGGCTCTTCCTCTGCTTAGCACCCGTAGGTTTTTCATAGCAAAATGGGATTGTGGATTTAGACATATACCTAGCAGGCCATCGGAAGGAACGATTGGGAAAATGCACTGGTCAGGATTACCCAGCCTGGGGCCTCTCACCCTAGTCTGAGCTTATTTATGTTTATGGAATTCAAAGAGCAAGCTTGGATTGGCAGCTCACGAACTGTAGGTTACACAGGAGGAAACTGGCTTTTTGAATAAAATCTCACAGTGAAGGGATACAGGCACTGCAAGGGGGTTAAGCAGTTAAGCTTAGATTAATAAGAAAGCCTAGTTGGGGGTCTTATTCTAGGTAATTGGGTTTCAGGTAAAACAAAGATTAACAAATAAAGCCCTTTAATTTTAAAACTTTGCTTACAGATCCCTGGATATATTTGTTTTGTGCCTTAGAAAATAGAGGAAACAAGAAAATAAACATGGCATGCTGTAGGCATTATTTTTCTGTAATGACACCAGTGATGATTCTAGATAGGACAATTTTCCCACCACCAGGGTCTAGATGGCATAGAGGTGCGACTAAATACAAGCTCACCCAAAGAGATCTCTGGAAGATTCATCATGTAAAAAAGATCCCTTGCCATGGGAACTCTTCCCGCACATTTAAGAATTTTTCCTAAAATAGCAAAATTCTAGCACAATAATCATTTACATCCAAGTGAACTCCAGTGAGTTGGTTCACATTCATCCAGCTTTTTTGACCTACACAGCGAGGCAGACAGGGTAGGAGTATTGTCCCCATATTTTAGCAAAAGATGCTGCCATTCTATAAATACACCTTTAGCAAAAATCAAATCCACAACAGATGTTGATTGTCCATGGCAGTGAGGGTGGAGATTTAGCCGTACGTCCCCCAGTTAGAGGTGACCTGGCCGTCGGGCAGGCGGGGCTGTGCCCTGGGGTGGAGAAATGCTGCTCACTGGCCCACAGGCCCGTGACTTCATGCCCCCCGGGAACGGTTTCCTCTCTGACAAGTTCTTGCAGGCATTTCGCTGTGCCTCAGATTTTGCGGTCCTGGAAAGGGACCCAGAGAGAATGGAGTAGAGACAGGTCAGAGGCAGCCTCCTCATGCCCTGCTTTTCCCTCCTCACTGGACTGTCGGCGTCTTGACAGCAGGGGCTGTGTCCAGTATATCACCTAAGTTCAACAGCAGCTCAGTGCTTTCCACACAGTAGCCTATGTTTACAGAAAGAAGGGAGACTCTGAAGGATGGAGGGAGCAGGAAAGGCTGGGTGGCACAGGCCTGCACAGGTGAAATGCCCGACAGGCATGGATGCCAAGATCCCATGGAAAGATCCCTGCTGTAGGAGACCCCGCTTCTTAGTCCCAGTTCTGCTACTACCTCTAGCTCATAGATAATAGTGCCCCTTCTGCCTCTTGAGGTTATAATGAGACAAACAAAATAAATTGTCGAGTGCTTCGAAAAGCATACAGCGTTATGTTAAGGAAAGCTCTGTCAGCTAAGGTGTAATTCTGACAAAAGCATTTTCTTTTGGCTTTATCCAGTCTTCCCTTTCAAGCCCCGATATCTTTGACTCCCCAAGTCCCGAAGAAGATAAAGAGGAACACGTTTCGCTTGCACACAGAGGAGTGGAAGCATCAAAGAAAACTTCAAAGACTGTTACCATATCCCAAGTGAGTGACCGCCCAAGGCAAGGGTGTCCAGAGAGCACGGACCCCAGCCTTTTCGTGTGTGCTCTGATGACGAGTTACAGACCAAACAAGGACCAGCAGAGGGTTTAGTCTGTTCGGGCTGCTCTAACACAGAGTCATTGATGGGTTGGCTTAGAGACAACAGAAATTTCTTTCTCATGTTTCTGGAGGCTGGAAATCTGAGATAAGAGTGCAAGTATGGTAGGTTCTGGTGAGGGCTCTCTTCAGAGTCACAGACCACCAACTTCTCGTTGTGTCCTCACGTGGTAGAAAGAGAGCGAGGGAGTGCTCTGAGGTCTCTCTTCTGAGGGCACTAATTCTGTTCACGAGGCCTGCGCCCTTATGACCTAATCATCTCCCAAAGGCCCCACCTCGTAATACCACCACGAAGGGAGTTTAGGATTTCCAAGTATGAACTGGGGGGACACAAACTCCAGTGCAACACACAATGCAAGTTCTTGTCACTCTTCAGTAACAGTTATTACTTTAGTCATCAAAATCCCAGAGGCATGTTACAAAGTCCCTGAAGCTGGACAGAATCTCTGAGATACAAGCTTAGTGGTTGATTTTCCATGTTTTCTCTTGTGGTTTGGTCTCCTCTTCATACCATACCACACAGAAACATACACCCTCCCATGCCACTACTGCTGGCACCACCACCACAACCGAGCCGCTGGAACGGCCTAGAGGTGTGGAAAAAGAATGCACTATGTACATTACATGTTGTGTACTCTGCCCACGACATCTTGGCTTTTGTGTTCAAAACTGATGATGTCACAGACTTTGTTTGGCAGCACACGACTTTGAGTAACTAGTGGGGGTTCCTTCAAGAAAAGCTGATTTGGATTCATTTATTACGATCAATTTAGACTCTAAAACCATTTTTATTTCATTGTGTGCCCAGGGAATGGTCCAGCTTAAGTTACTGGCTCATGAGAAACAAAGAAGACAGTGGGTAGCAATTGTGTGTGAGTTTTGAATGATACCCTGTACTAGTTCTTTTCGTCCTCGGAATGTATTTTCTGGTGCTAAGGGAACCCAGTCAATTGGCATTGTTTTCTATACCCATTAGCAACTGCTTTCTGTCTAACAGCAGAAAATTGCAGTCCTTTTTTTTAAGGCACTTGAACCAGGACTTAACACAAAGAAATCACAGGGTATGTAGGATTTTCCTTCCTGTACATTTAAGAATTTACGCATATGTCTGAATTTTCTTAAAAACCCGGTTTGGTAAACCAAACTGTGATCCTATAAAACACATAAATGGTAGTTATTCACAAAATTGAAGCATTTTCCCTTTATGAAAGGGTTCCATTTGCAAAAATTGGATTTAGCCCCGCTCTTTCTGACGACCTTAGGTATGCCTGTAGCAGCTGCGTTCTCTGCTGTCCCCTGGGTGTGTCTCTGTAGTGACATCTACTGGTGGGCAGTGGCTCTTCAGGTTTCAGATTCTCAGAGTTCTGTTCCTTTAGCCCATTTCCCTTCCTGGGACTTGTCACGTCGTTTATCGCTTACTATAAATTCCACCTGACCTAATTTGGTCAGGGTGTATAGTGGCCGGGACTCTGTGAGGCTTGCAGAAGTTCTTGTGAGTTGCCATGGGCTGGGAGACAGGGTTAGGTAGGAAATGCTGAAAGAAGCATTGATGGAAGAATTGCCAGAAGTCAGTCAGTGAGGATGTTGGCAGGTTGAAAAAGGCGCGGGAGCATGTAGAGTGGAAGTGGGGGCAAGTGTGAACCCCAGAATAGGAAAGAAGCAAAGAAAAGAAAGACAGGAGAGCGTGAATCGTCGTACTCAGGCAACCACTGTCGCGGTACAGGGCTCCAGGTTTCGGCCGGCGGGGAAGGGGACTGAAGCCCAGTCCTGCCAGTTATGAGCTGTGAGCCTTGGAGAATTTCTCGACAACGTCCCTAAGCCTCAGTTTCCTGCTCTGTCAAAAGTATATACCAGCCGATCCCCCGTTTCAGTCATCTAGCCGGTGTCGGGCATGTGCCCAGCACTGCATAAATGTCAGTCCCTCTTCCCTCTTACTACAACTCCTACAGCAATAAGCACGGGATGGTGGATCGCTGTCCCTGGCAGCAGAAAGCGCTTTTCCTCAATGGTAACTTGGCAGAGAAAAGGCGGGCAGAGAGGCTGGGAATGATGGCCCATCTGCTTCTGGCTCACTTTGCCCAGTCTCTCCCTCTAGCACAGCAGGAATCCTCACTCTCCCTCCTCACCATGCCAGCCAGCCCCTTCTTGGCTCTTGCCCTGGGCACCTGCTGCTGGGCAAGTCCCAGCTGTGTTGCCAAGCTTTAGCACCAGCCTCGACTTCCCCATCACTCTGCCCGTCGCCTCCCAGCATCCTGTCTGCAGCTCCTCCTCACCTGCCCTGGGTCTCAGGATCTCACCTTCCCTTGCTGCCGCCTCCACCCCTGAGCGACCCCGTGCCCCTCTACCCTCCTGCCCATGATTGCTGTACTTCCGGTGCCCTCTCAGCCTCCTCCTGGGTTAGGACACCTCTCTATCAGGCCTCCCTGACCTACGTCTCCAGCTTGGCCCTGCCTTGGTCTTTCCGTTAGGATATCATTCAGCTCAGCGTTTCCCCCATCTTTAAAAGCAAACAGAACCCTTGCATGATTCCATCTCCTCCTGAGGCTTCTCTGTGAACGCTTTCTCTTTCTCCCATCTTCCGTCTTCAGCCAGGTTTCCAGAAAGAGAGTTCTGGACTTGCAAGCCACACCCCTCTCCTCCTGTTCAGGTGCTGACGGGCCATGATCAGGCCTCAGTCTCCCTTGTTGCACCAAAGCCTTGTTTTCCTCTCAGTGCCCTTGACCCACTTATCCAACCCTTTTGTTCCTTCTGAAAATCTCTCAGGGGACTTCCATAACCCATGCCCCTCTTCTGGTCTTGCTTCATCCCCTTGCTCAGCGCTCTGTCCCAGTCTCTGTCCCTGACATCTCTCCCTTCTCTTCCCACCTCTTCAATTCAGCAAGTCCCCAGGTCCCATCACTGGGCCTCTTCTCCCCGATTCTGTGTGATTCACCCCCACGGCACCACTTCCTCGGGTGATTTCTGTGGCCCAGGTCACTTGTTCACTCCTTGGCTCTGCCCCCTGGACATGTCCCCTTGGCTATCGCCCGGGTTCCTGAATCTCAGGATGTCAAAAGTGAGATTGTTTCCTGGGCCTTCGGGCTGTTCCTCCTGCCATAGAAGGTACAGCCTCGGCGCCTGCTTCCTCCATCCCTAGCCGCAGCCCTGCCGCCTGTCCAGAGCCACGTTCCCCTCTGGGGAAGCTCTGCTCCCTGAAGCCAGGCAGTGCATCTCAGTGGGATGAGCCTGCCTTCACCGCGGCTCTCAGAGCTGTCTTTGCTCTCTGCCCTTGACTGCTGCCTGTCATACCCCCACCATTCCTGGCTTCCGTCGAATGAGAATCTTCCAGCAATTCCTTTGGCCTCCCGGCCTGCCACCTTTAGGCCCTTCTGCAGCTACAATCATCATGAGCTTTGTGCAGGATGTTTTTTACCCCTTTGCACAGCCCCCTCTACCTCCCCGGCCTGCACTCCTCCGCCCATGGTGTCCTAGCTTCCGAGCGACCGCTTGCCATGAATGTGCATCATGCCTTTGCCGAGCACATTCCCTCCCTCCTAGAACCTTCCTCTCCAATCACCCTTCCTCTTCTGGCTACCTCCCAGTCCTCCTCCTCCAGGATGGGGCTGCCAGTAGCTCTATGATGCCTTCCCTCTGGGCTGTTTGGTCCCTTGTGTGTACTTCCGTGGTTCTCTGTGCTGACCTCCCTGTGTGCAGACTGTCTCCCACATCCGCAGTGTGTCGACTGGTCTGTCTGCACCTATGTTCTGAGCTCTTGGGAGCTAGGAAAATGTTTTGCTCACTTCAGAGTTTGCAGAGCCTAGCAAGCAGGTGGGCCTCCAGACTTATACATTAAACCAGTTAGGAAACAAGTAGAGGGAAGCTCTTGCCTGTGCCAAGTAGGCCTCCGGGAGCTTGTGGATAAAGAGATGAGTGACAAGTATGTTTCAGGAGGCAGGTACAGGGATGTAGATGGGGCACTTAACACAGATCCCTGGCCTGAATCTTCTCTGCCTTCACTCATCACAGGTGTCCGACAACAAAGCGTCCCTGCCGCCCAAGCCAGGGAGCATGGCTGCAGGTGGTGGTGGCGGGCCAGCCCCGCTGTCCTCGGCAGCATCTTCCCCCCTGTCATCCTCTTTGGGAACAGCTGGACATAGAGCCAACTCCCCGTCTCTGTTTGGGTCGGAAGGAAAACCAAAGATGGAGCCCGCGGCCAGCAGCCAGGCGGCCGTGGAGGAGCTAAGGACACAGGTCCGCGAGCTGAGGGGCATCATCGAGACCATGAAGGATCAGCAGAAGTGAGTGTCTGGGGCCCCTTCTTCATCTGCCTCCCAAGTTGCTCCCCGCTGGGCCAGGGCCTCAATCTGCAAGCCTGGGTTTCCCATCCACCCAAGTGGGTGGCCAGCTTCCCCAGGGTGGCGACAGCAGGGATGAGGTGGGTTTGAACCTGAGAGGCTGCGTTCGCTCAGCTCCTTGGGTGACTGGCTCTGCTGCACTGGGGAGGGCACGGACTGGCCTCAGGGTGCATGGCGGAGTCACTTACCAGGACTAATGCACTCTGCAGGCTACTAAAAAGAATGATCTTTAAATCCGCATAAAATACGGTACACACTTCTACCACTTCCTAATAAATAAGCCCAACAGCTAGCTTTTCCTCTAGCACCAGAAAAATGGCCATTTCTTCAGTTAGCTGTCTGATGAAGTAATTGGCTTGCATTTAGGGGCTGGAATGGGTGACAGAGATATAAGGATTCTTTAAACCCAAGACTTTGCACTCCACAAGGTGTTCCCACGAGACTCGGGGCTCTCCCCATGCATGCCTATACACGCTCTCCGCATTGCTGGTCCTCGAGGAGCACTTTGATGAGGAGAAAGACCTGTAAGGAAAAATAAATAGCACACATAAATATTGTCCAGGATACCATATGTGGTGACAAAAACAGTAAAAGGGTTAGAAGTCGGGCAGTTCTTATCTGAGTAAACGGAGGCTCAGAGTTTAGGGATCAGCTAGCTCTTTCTTGGAGGAATTAGACAGGGGGAGGCATCTGTGGAGGTGTTTCCTGAATAGAATTTTGAAAAACAGTCTAGGATCAGCAAGAGCAGAGCCATGCAGCAGATGGAGCGGGCCGTGTACAGTCCCGGGCACACAGAGCAGCCCTGGCGCCTGGCCTCCTGGATGGGGAGGTCCCCGGGCAGTGGCGGGTGATGGGCATGTGTCTTATGGCATGTCCCCAGATACCTTGGGGAGTATTGGGTTAAACAAAATTGATTTCTTCTCTGAAAGGATGGCTCCGAGCCTTCAGCGTACATTGGGAAGATGGAGAGGATAATGTGTGCTATTTTTCTGAAATGTACCTTTTCTCTAGAGCACCCTAGGACAAGGGTTATGAGGAACCCACTTGGAGCACTGCGGCTCTGTTTAGGTTCTGCTCCACTCCAGCTGGGACCCCCTGGCCTTACCCCCCACCTAGAAGGTGCTCATTGAATGACTACACAGAATGAGCCTGATGGAGCTTGGGTCTGTGGGCTACAGGTTTGGGCCCCACCCGTGTCCAGGTGACATGTGTCTCCTGCCTAGACAGTGACCCCATGGCCCCAGGACATCCCAGAGCATTGGTTCTCGGCCTTCTGAAGAGGACCATCATTGGGTTAGACTGGCCCAGAACCAGGCCTCCAGCCCTTTGGGTCCTCTGCGAGGGGCCGGCAACATCAGAAATGGCCTGTGCCTGCCTCGGGATGAAGACCCGCCAGTACTTTGGGGCCTCTCCACCCCGCGCTCCTCCCCGCTGGGAAGCCCGGGCATAGATGCCTATGGCTGTCCCTCCCCAGCCCATGTCTTCTTGAATTGACATGTCGGAGAGTCCCCTGTGCCATGCCTGCCTCTCACAGTTATCCTGCCAAGGGCCACTGAGTCCCTAAAGCCTCAGGCCCTAGCTCCCTAGCTCTAAGTGTCCCTTCCCTCTCAGCTTTCAGTGCACGTCCCTACTTAATCCTTGGCTCTTCTCTAGCAAACCCCCATCTTCCTTCCTCCTTGCGGGATTAGGCCCTTTGCCGCCAGTTCAAGACTTCGTGACTTTCTTGGCACTGGCTTTCCCAACTAACTCCTCCGACCTGCTGCACTCCAGGCTCTGCCTGCCATATTCTTCCTGGAATCACGCCAGCGGCTTCGGATCTCAGCTACTTCTCTCCTGAGCTCTAAGCAGTGTCCGCTGACATAAAGGTGCTTGGCATGGGCCTGGGTAAATACGGTAACAAATCACAACCAGTCAGTGTCCGGGAACCCGATGCGCTGGCAGCAGGGCCAGGACACTGAGCCACATCCAGGGACCATCCTGAGGCTCATCTGAAGGGAGCAAATGCAATATAACTCATACCTTAGTTAGTATACTCTCTCTGCAGTCCTCGTTTTTTGATTTTCCAGTCCAGTTTGTAAAAATGTACACGAAGAATGCAGTGTCTGCTACCCTAAAATGCAGTACAGTTCTCTGGCCAGAGTGGTGATGGTTGCGGTGTCCTAAGTCCCAAGTTTGCAAGATGATTAACTTCGTTCCACTTCATTATTTAATGTTGTAAAGGACATTAGACTGTGTGTCCTAACTCATGTCTACTTCCTCTGCAACATGATTACCATATAGTTAGTTGAGCTATTTTAACTCCAAGATTTTTAGGTGTTAGTCTTCGTGAGATTTTGTGAGAATCCATGAAAACATACCCATAGCCTGCTATTAATTTAAAACTCTGTGAAAGTAAAACACATCTAGGGTGACAAAAATGTCTTCAGTGAAAATTATTATGTAAATACATTTAAAAACCAGTGATTCTATAACAAAGGGCCAGTGAGAGGGAAGGCGACAGAGATCCGAGCCCGGATCCTGGAGTCTAGCCATTGGACAAGTCAGGCCACCTCTCTGCCCTCACCTTCCCCATCTTCTCCTTTTAGGAGAAGCTTAGACTAATGGAGCTCAGCATCATTCCAGACCTCCTGTTTGATGGCCACATATTTGGGGAGTCCAGAAATAATAGCGAGCCTTTCTGTCTGCAGTAAATGCTGGCAATAACAATGCAAAAAAAAGAACCCAATGTTGTGCCCGTGTGTTTGCTGTAAAAGGCTCAGGTGGATTTGGTAGTGGTAAGAGACTTCTTAGTCCTTATTGCAGAAGTCCGGGCTTGTGTTTAATTTCATGGCCATTTGCTTTTCAGACGAGAGATTAAGCAGTTACTGTCAGAGTTGGATGAAGAGAAGAAAATCCGGCTTCGGTTGCAGGTGGGTCCCTCGGGTCCTGCTGCCTCAAGAAAGGGCCAGTCAGGGGTGGGGGCCACCTCAGGGCTTCATTTTGAAAGTAGATGACTGTTCCTTCCCTGCAGATTCAGATGTGCTTCCTATGACCATTTTCTTAGAACTCTGTAGGCTCACTTCACATCCTCTCCTGCGATCCAGGAAGTCTTGGGGAAGGGAGGCATGAGTCCATGTGCCCCCAGTTGGGTTTCTCGTTTGGAATTTATCTGAAACGTCTCCTCTGTGGAAAGTTCCTTCCAATTTCCAAAGGCCACATTACAGTAACTGCCAGAGGGCGTGGTGCTGGGGGGACCCCATTGCCAGCTGGCTTCTGTCATTGGAACTCCAAGGACCACAGCTGTCCACACTCGGCACTCGCTTTTCATCTCTTTACTTCTCACCAAGAGCCATGTCGGTCCTGCCAGGGCATCAGAGTCTTGTCCCCCGCCATCCCCTGAGCCAACTCAGCCGTTACCAATGAGAATGTGCAGAGAGTTGCATTCCCACAGAGAATGTGCAGGAATTGCAGAAGGCCGAAGGCAGATTTCAAGCTTTCGTCCAGCTGGTGCCGTTGGTGGTGCCTGGGAGCCATGCTGCTTAAAGAAAGGATAGGTGACTGCTTCTCATCACTTTGGGGGTGCCGATAGACCCCCCTCTTGGGCCCGACCAGAGCTGCGTTCCAGCACCGCTAGGTGGTCCCACACGTCAGGACAGCCTGCTCTGCCCCCTGGCCAGAACCCTGGAATTCTTGCTGCTTCTGACAGATTTTGATTCCTGGGAGCCTGAGAAGGCACACACCCACCATTTCCTAGTGCCTCGCATCTGCGTGCCCACTTTTTAGGTTTCTGTCACTTCTGGCCTTGTTGTCTGCTCGTCGTTCAGATGTCATTTCACCCATTCCACCTTGAAAAGTGTGAAGTTGATTATTTTCTTTCATTCAACCAGGTTGATTATCTTTCAGCTTCTCTCAATCCAGCGAATTCATTATGCTTTTGTTCGGCTCTTGTTTTTCCTTTATAGATGGAAGTTAATGACATAAAGAAAACTCTTCAATCAAAATGAATACTTGATAAATGAAATGTCACATTATTCATCCTGAGTCCAAGACTCAAATTTTCCGCCCCAGCCAAAATAACCTTGTGCCAAAAGATTAAAGGTTTGCCTCCACGTGTCCCTGTTTGAAAGATTAGCACAGAAGTCTTGATAGCACAACACAAATGCCATCCAAGAGGAGACTCTTCCCTGTGGTATAATCCTGGGCATGGCACTGGCTGTGACTTAAAGCAAATTGTGCTAAAGGCTTTTTTACTATGAGATCTCATGCGAAACGAAAACTCAGGCAGTTTAGTCCATAGTGGTACTATTTTGATGATATTTTCCATTAATAAAATGTAATTTGAGATTATTCGTTTACAGGCTTTATAATTTTATGATTTTTTAAATCGTGTTTTGTCACAGATTCTCCCAGTGTCTGTATTATGCAGACTCCAGAGCGAGTGTCCCACCCTTTTGCTCCAGGCAGAAAGCTGCCTCGCTTTTGTGTGCCCTGTAGGATCCTATTACATATGCAATTGTAGGTCCGACCTGTCCTTTACCCTGCCAGCCAAGCCCGCCACCCTAAGATAAATTTTAGCTTATATATGATGGTATATTTACAAAAAAGAGAAAGAGAAACCCTGGTATTTGCAATGATCTGTGCCTTCTTTTTACCACCCTCTTGATTGGAGCTTTTGTGATGCAGCTACCATGATTGAAAAAAAAAAAAACCAAAACAAAACAAAACAAAAAAAAAACACAAAACAAAACAAAAAAACACAGGAAAAAAAAAAAAAACAACCTTTTTTTTAAGTCACTTCTCAAAGTCCACTAGAGGCCACTGTCTTCAAAGCTTCTCTCACCTAGCCAAAGGTCCCAAGAGGAGATAGCTGTGAAGTTGGGGCGCTCTGTGGTACCCGCTGTGACGTTTAAGTTCTCCTAGTTGTAGGTTGTTCATGGAACTAGAAATGTCACCCCTGCTTGATTTTTCATCAGCCAAGTTAAACCCCTGCTTCCTCTCCTTTGCACCTTTTGCGTGAACAGAATATGCATTATGAAAGCAAAAATAAATAAACGTAAAATGCAATGAAAACAAGGGGGGGAAGTTGTGTTATTTCCTGCACTGGGTTATCCGTGTGTGCTCTTATTTAAACTGCACTCACGTAATGTCATTTGCCTTGTTCTCTTGTAACCCCTTCCTCAGGTCCAGGAGAATGGGGTGGGTGGGACTCTTGTTGAAGTGTAGCCGTTGGATCTTTCTTGCATTTATGGACTTGCTTTTTCCGTTCCGAGGAACCTGGTGTTTGCCTGTCTGCTCTATCTCTGTAGCAAATGAACAGCTCAGCCTTAGACTGTGTAACTGTTTCCTCATCCTTAGCTGAAAACAAGGGAGCATACTGTATTTCAAGATTGTTTGGGGGTTGGGGGTGGGGGTGGTCCCTTCAGGGCCCCTGATGATGTTTTATGTGTTTCTCAAGAGCTGCTTTGTCTATTTCCTGAGTTTTAGAGTGAAAGTACTAAATACTAATGGATTTGCACAACCACAAAGAATGAGAATTGATAACATGGAAGAAGTAATGCAAAAAAGAAATCATCACATGATATCGATATCCCAAGTATTACAAATAAATGTCTCTTTCTTCATCTCCCCCTTCCCCACCTTCCTCTTGCCTATGTGCTCATCCTTGCTGCTTGAGGCTGCTACTTCCTCCCGAGTACTGTACTTACAGAGCCCGGACACCCTGGTCTTCCAGGATGGGGGACACGATTGAGGAGAAGGGAGTATGTAAAGCAAGAAACCTCCCATCGTGCATTCCCATGTCTGGACTATTGCCTTTTCAACAGCCTTGCTCACGGCGTGCTTGTGGCCAGGAGCACCAAGTTTCCAAGGGCCGCATAAAACATACCTGAACCCCTTGACTCTTCTAAGAATTTCTACGTTAAACTTAAAGCCTTGAGAGATTTCCTACCACCTAGTATAAGAATGAGGATTGAATTCTTTGACGTTTGGATTTCTAATTTACTCATCGTGAAAATCCCTAATGATATAGTTTTACACGATGTGTATACAGAGTAGGATTGTTAGCAATTCATTTGAGAGGTTGAGCACCCTCGTGGGGCACTAGCAACTTGGAACATCGAGGGCTGTCATCTTGCCCTCTTAGAAGTCACAGGCTTTCTTGGTATAAAGAGAGGGAGAAGTGATTCTGAAGGAGGAGTTGGCGTATCTAGCTTCATTATTGCCCCTTGGGCTAACCAGCAAGAGGATTCTACATTATGGACCTGACGAGCCACTGCCCAAACAGCCACCATCTTTACTCTTTACAAATGGACCCGTTAAGAATATTGCAAAGCTTGGAAGGATCACTTTTGAAAAAATTCTTTGGCATTCAGCATGGACTCAACCAGCATCTATGGAGATTATTTTTTTGCTTCATTTTCTAAAATTGTATTTAGAAAAGTCTTAAGAATTGTGCTTTGTAAAGAAGATGATTAAAATGAAATTTTGTGAAAATATTTTTGTTCAAAGTTGTCATGGTCCAAGAGGAATGATTTCTTGGAATTCAAACCCTTTTTCTCCATTTTACACAACTTGATTACTCTTATAGAAATGTCTTTGGAAGACATGGAATATAGTACCTCCCACCCCGCTTATCTTTCCCAAATGAACAGAAACAACTCATTAAAATCTGTGGCTGTGAAATCCATTTTTACGTCGTTTGATTTTACATTCATATTTTGGCAGAAAATTCTAGTTAGGCCTATGTTGTTTCTTAATGTAAAAATCATTAAATTAGTATTATTCGAATAATGGCATAAAGCCACTTTTATTCATCCACAGCCCTCTAGACAACATACTCAGGTACATGATTTGTTTTCTCCCATAAAGACAGCCTGTATCTATCATCACGTGTGTGCCTTCGGCTACTAATGGCAGAGTTTTATTTCCTTTCATAACCAGCTTCTTGATGGAAAAAACGCAGGGTGTGTAATTTATTGTGGCTCACAGTTGCCACAGTCTGTATTAAAAATAATCCCCAGGTCCCACAAAGGCCTTTTTACCCTAACCTGAGGTCACCAGGGTCTCTTTTCTGTATTAGATTAGGTTTTTGTTCTCTAGCTATTTTCACACAAATTAATGTCAAGATGTTTTAGCACCAAGAGGGCCTGGTGGAAAGCTTTCCTTTTTGGTTTAGTACAAATGAGAAGTGTAACAAAGCTGCACGTGCATGGATGCTAGGTGCTCAACACGGCTGATGGCGGCGTCCAACAGAGCAAAGGCTTGGTGCCTGCGACCCAGGCCTGGGGAACAAGAGGCCATTCTCCAAATGCGGTCTAACGAGGGAACACAATGGCCAAGGCAGAGAAACTCTTTCCTGGCGGGAAGTAAATGTTTGTCAGTAGGGTAAGGACAGAGAGGGGGTCATGTCTGTCATGCCTAGTTCTCACCCCAGGGTCACTGAGGCTTGATTCCCAGCACAAGGAGCACAAGGCAGCCCCTGAAGCCAACGAGAATCCATGGAGTATATGGAGGTCCCAGAGAGGCAGTTTTATTTCATGTTGTTTTTAATCATTCCCAAATTGGAGTGGCTTTGGGGGGGGCAGCCTTTCCTATAAATGACATTGTGTGGTCGTTATGTTTGTGAATTCAGAGTTCACAGTAAAATAGGCTATTCCTTTTTTCTTGCTAGAGCAGTAAGTGAGAAAATACTTCTTTTTTAAAGAAGATTTTATCTATTTGAGAAAGTGTGTGAGCTCGAGCGGGGTGGAGGGGCAGAGGGAGAGGCTTAACCGACTGAGCCACCCAGGTGTCCCTTGGTGATAAAACACTTTAACCGAACAATAAAACAAGGTCGCCTGGTAGGCTGTAGCTAGAATTTTCTGAGGAAAAAATAGAAAAAGGAAAAACAAGAGTTGAATTCCTGGGAACCCAGATTCCTGGGGCAGTTTTCTTTAAATGGTGGCAAGTTTAATTAAATTAGGTGGATACAGGACTGCCATTTAAGTCGTGAATGCTTCCCTTCTCACCCGTATAGAATGTTACTAGTTCTTCAGGAAGTTAAGATTTTTGTCAAGCTTTGAACTTTTTGATGGGAAAGTACCCTGGAAATGCAAAATTTCATTATAGTTCCTATTAACTAAAAAAAAGTTTAGAGTGGTTTACAGACCAACTTTCAGCCCGCCAATAAAGCCATCCTGAAGCCAAAAAGAAAAATCAGGAAAAAATCAGTAAGATTTCCATGGTTATTCCCAAAAAGTAAAACAGATGTCTTAAGATCCTCTTCAAGCTTCATCATTCTTTCTTAGTCTGAATCTCATTCCGAGTGAACCAAGAACTTGGCTAGGGCAAGTTGAACATGTATCAAGTCCTTACAATGTGCCGGACACCAGGATAGGTACTGAGTGCAACGTAGCCCCTGTCCTCCTGGAGCTCAAATTGGGGGAAGTAGGCAAATAAGCAGGCAAGTCTTCCCCAGCATGAGAACATGACCATAGAGAGAAGTTCAGGGGCTTTGGAACTGCAGAAGAGAGGTGCCTGATGGAGGCTTGAGAGTGGGGAGGACAGAGGAAGAAGGATATTTTTGGTTAAATTTAATTTTTAATTTTTTATAGATTTATGTATTTATTTGAGAAAGAGAGCACAAGCAGGAGGGGCAGAGAGAGAGAGGGAGAGACTCCACGCTAAGCATGGAACTCGATAATGGGGCTCGATTTTATGACCCTGAGATCATGACCGGAGCTGAAACCAAAAGTTGGAGGCTAAACCAACTGCACCATTCAAGTGCTCCCAAATCCAATTTTTCTTTTTAATGTTATAAAGCTGTGATGAATATCTTTGGGCATAAGCTTATGTCCACATTTCTGATTTTTCCTGAAGATAATTCTTAGAAGTGGAGTGTGAATATGAATTGCTTAAGATTTTAACAAGAATAGGGACGCCTGGGTGGCTCAGTTGGTTGAGCGACTGCCTTCGGCTCAGGTCATGATCCTGAAGACCCGGGATCGAGTCCCACATCGGGCTCCCTGCTTGGTAGGAAGCCTGCTTCTCCCTCTCTCACTCCCCCTGCTTGTGTTCCCTCTCTGGCTGTGTTTCTCTCTGTCAAATAAATAAACTCTTTAAAAAAAAAAAAAGATTTTAACAAGAATAATTTTTGCACAAGCAACAAAATCAAAAATAAACAAATGGGACTATGTCAAACTAAAAAGTTTCTGCACAGCAAAAGAAACCATCAGCAGAGTGAAATGACAACCTATGGAATAGGAAAACAATATTCGCAAACCACACATCTGATAAGGGGTTAATATCAAAAACATAAAGAGCTCATGCAACTCAATAACAAAAACACAAATACTCCAACTTGAAAACAGGAAAAAGACCTGAATAGACATTTCTCGAAAGACAATATACAAAAGGCCAACAAGTACATGAAAAGATGCTGAACATCAGTAGTTATTAGAGAACTACAAATCAGAACCACAATGAGGTATCACTTCACACCTGTTAGAATGACCATCATCGAAAAGATAAGCAATAAATGCTGGTGAGAAAGTGGAGAAAAGGGAACACTTGCACACTGTTGGTGGGACTTTAAATCGGTACAGTCACTATGGAAAACAGTATGGAAGATCCTCAAAAGATTAAAAACAGACTCCCATATGATCCAGCAGTTGCACTTCTGGGAATATATCCAAAGGTAACAAAAACAACAACTCAAAAAGATATCTGTACCCCCATGTTCATAATAGGATTATTTATAATAGCCAGGTCATGGAAATAACCTAAGTGTCCATTGACGGATAAATGGATTTAAAAAGTTGTATATACAGTGGAATACTATTCAGCCATAAAAAATGAGGAGGTCCTATCATTTGTACTTTGAAGGCATTATGCTAGGTGAAGGAAGTCAGATGGATAAAGGCAAATACTGTGTGACCTCACTTATATTTGGAATCCAAAAACCAAAAACCAAACCAAACTCATAGAAAAAGAGATCACATTTGTGGTTACCAGAGGTGGGGAGGGAGATTTGGGAGAAAGTGATCAAAAGATACAAACTTCCAATTATAAGATAAATAAGTACTAGGGATATATAGCTGTCACTGCCTATACGATTTATAGGAAGATTTTTAAGAGAGTAAATCCTAAGAGTTCTCATCCCAGGGAGAAATTTTTTTTCCTTTTCTTCTTTCTTTTTGTTCTGTCTATAGGAGAAGATGGATGTTAGCAGAACCCACTATGGAAATCATTTCACTATATATAAATCAAATTATCATGCTGTATGCTTTAAACTTATACAGTGATATATGCCGATTATATCTCAATAAAACTGGAAAAATATTCATCCATATGGACAAATCCCAGAAAGGAAAACAACGTAATGAAAGTATTTGTTTCATTAAGGTGGTGAAATTGTGAACTACAAAATGGTTTTCTTTTAATATCATTATTATTTGACAATTAAAGAAGATAATTACAAAAATTTCTTTTTTAAAAAAGATTTTATTTATTTATTTGACAGAGAGAGATCACAAGTAGGCAGAGAGGCAGGCAGAGAGAAAGGGGGAAGCAGGCTCCCTGCTGAGCAGAGAGCCTGATGTGGGCCTCGATCCCAGGACCCTGAGATCATGACCTGAGCCAAAGGTAGAGGCTTTAACCCACTGAGCCACCCAGGCGCCCTACAAAAATTTCTTAAAGAATAACTCTTGCCTGATTATAAACACAGTTGAATTAACATTAGTATACAAAAGTGACTAACCACCCAGCTGTCCCTTAAGTTGCATTTGCCTAAACCTCTCTGGGTGTCATGCTTGGATCTCTTCCTTCTGGCTAGTCACTGCTGTCTCCCCTCCCTAGAATGAAACCACCATAAGGGTAATAGATACACATTTGTTGACCAAATATGTGAATTGATCACTGTGACTGATACCAAATGGAATTTATTCTATACATTTGAGTAGCCCAGTTTTGCCTTTACAAAAACTCTATGTGCAGGGGCGCCTGGGTGGTTCAGTTGGTTAAGCGTCTACCTTCATCTCAGGTCATGATCCCAGGGTTCTGGGGTCAAGCCTCATGTCGGGCTCACTGCTCGGTGGGGAGCCTGCTTCTCCCTCTCCCTCTGCTGTTCCCCTTGCTTGTGTTCTCTCTCTCTCTCCAAATATATAAATAAAATCAAAAAAAGAAAGAAAGAAAACTGTGCAAATCTACAGCATTAGGGAGTAGTCATAGCATAAAACAGTTATGGAGAAAGCCTTCAGAGGCACTTTACTTCTATGTGAGTCTCAGCCAACACCCAGAGCCTGAAGAGTGCTCATATTACCATGAATATTAAAACAGGTTCACATGATCTGTACACTGTTATCTCTAAGACTATCATCTACTACTAGAAAACCATCGCTACCCCTGTTTTAAGACAGAAAGTATTCTTTTTTTAATTATTTCTCTCTGAGGTGCCTGGGTGGCTCAGTCAGTTAAGCGTCTGCCTTCAGCTCAGGTCATCATCTCAGGGTCCTAGAATCGAGCCCCGCGTCAGGCTCCCTGCTCAGTAGGGAGTCTGCTTCTCCCTCTTCCTCTATTCCTCTCCCCTGCTTGTGCTCTCTCTCTTTCCCTCTCAAATAAATAAACAAAATATTTTTAAAAATTAGATTCACTCTTAAAAAAAATTAGATTCACTCTGAAGAAAGAATGAATTCAAAGGTGAGCATATTCCTGACACTTTGCCTTGGACACTTCTCTGAGGTCACTTGAGAACCTAATTGCTGCCCCTCAGGGCCGGCCTTCTGCTCCCAAAATGTTGAATAAGGAGGACATGCAGATGAGTCCTGGGCCTCCAAGATGTGCCATAGAGTTCTTGGAGTGCAATCCCTGGAAGGACAGTCGTGACAACACCAACCAGGAACCTGGTAGAAATGAAAATTCAGGGGCCCTGCCCCAGACCTAATGAATCAAACTCTGGCGAGGGACCCAGCAATTTGTGCTGTAACAAGTCCTTCTGGGGATTCTGGTGCACACTCAAGCTGTGCGTAACAGCAGAGCAGATTGTCTCATTCTCAATGAGTTGTGTGTAGAATAATCTGTAGTAATCTTCAGAGATCTCAATTAGATTGTGGCCAGATCACACATGGTGTGCTATCCAGAAACTATGCAATAGTCTATTAGGTTGAACTACATGAAATTGACATTCTTATAGGGCAAATATTATTGAATAGTGCTCGTTTCAGCTCAGAGATTAGGGAGCTACAAGATTTCCTTTCCGTACTTACAAGAAGAAAAAATCTGGACAGACTGGAAATTAAAAGAGAACTGAGTTTGCAGAGCAAATGGCTGTTTCAGAATCTGAAGAGAGGTAATGCACTTTCTGTGAGACATGGAACCTGGACATTTGCTTACCAGGGACAGAAGCTACCAGATGCACAAAAGTGGATAGGAAGATCAAGGTAGAAAACTGAACAAATTGCTGGAGACTGAGCATGGGATAGCTTGAGAGTATGAAGCCTTAGGGGCAGAGGTTCCTACCTCTTTTGGAATTTTGATAGGCTTTTCCTCCAGGACCCCAAGTGGCTCTTACATGTGGCCACTGAGAAATCCACACAGACTTTTCTCACCTAAGCAACAAAAGGCTTATTCTGCAGTGGGAAGGACATGGTCTGAGGGCACTGGTGAAATACCACTGCAACTGGGGGAAGGGAATTTCACCCAACCCCAGCCTCAGCCCCCAACCTACCTAAAAAATAAATATTTAATCCTAAGGCAGAGGGGCCTCAAGGCTGCTGACTGAGAACACTGTTGGATACTCATCGCATCTGGGGAAAGAGATTGGCCAAGGGGATCTCTATCTCTGGAAGAGGGTCAGAGGCACTTGTGAATACTATACCCCTGAAATTAAGGCTTATATTAGAGACTACCCCATGCCCCACTAGCACCCTAACAAAACTTCAGGACTAGTAACAGTGGATTGCAGTAGGGAGAGCTGCAAGAGACAGGCTTTCTCTGGAGAACAGCACAAAGGGAAGCCCCCAGACCAAAAAGAGAAACAAAAAAGATCACTAGTGGAGTTAAAAGTTTCTGGTGTCCATAGAAACAACAAATCTCAGCACAGCCCAATTCCTGGCTAGGATCACACACATTCCTACACTAAAGGCTTATTTAGCATAGTATCTGCTGCCTTGTATAAAAGGTCTAGCCTTCAAGAAAAAATTACAAGGCATGCAAAAAGACAAGGAAAAAGCAATCTAAAGAGATGAAACGATCCTCAGAACCACTTAGATATGGCACAGCTATTGGAAGTATCAGAGAAGGAATTTACAATAATCGTGATTACCATAATAAAGGTTGTGGTGGAAAAAGTAGACAATATGCAAGATCAGTTAGGAAATATCAGCAGAGATGGAAGCTCTAGGGAAGAATCAAATGGCTGGAAATTAAATACACAGTAACAGAAATGAAGACTGTCTTTGATGGGCTCACTGGAAGACTTGAATGTTTATATTTACTTGAATAAATACCAGGACTGACAAAAAGAGAGAAAGCACAAATCACCAAGTTGAGCATGAAATGGGATACCACCACAGATTTTGCAACCATCGAAAGGTTAAGAAGAGAACACTATGAACAACTTCATGATCTAAATTCAACATCTTAGAAGAATTGGACCAATTCCTACAAACCCACAAGCTAGCAAAACTCAACCAAAATAAAATAAACAAGCTTAACAGTTCTATAACCATTACCCAAAAAATCAAATATGTAATTAAAAGACAATGAAAAGGAAATATCCAGATCCAAATGTTTTCAATAGAAAATTCTACCATACACTTAAAGAAGTAACATCAATTTTAAACATTCTTTTCCATAAAAGACAAGAGGACAGGATACTTCTCAAATTATTTTATGAGGTTAGTATTACTCTGATCAAAACAAGGAAAAGACAGTACCCCAGAAAATGAAAAGTGCAAGCAGGTCAGTGTGTTTTATCAACCTAGAGGCAAATATTCTTAATAAAGTATTAGGAAGTAAAATCCAGAAATATACAAAAAGAATTATATACCACAACCAACTAGAATTTAAGTATGCAAGTTCAACATTATAATATCAGTGTAAGCCATGATATCAATAGGCTAAAGAAGAAAAAAATCATATGATCATATCAACTGATGTAGAAAGAGCATTTGAGAAAACATCCAACACCCATGCACAGTAGTTATTCTCAATGAACTGGAAGAAGAGGGAAACCTCCTTAACTTGCTAAAGAGTATATGCAAAACAAAAACAAAAACAAAAAAACAACCCACAGCTAACATCATACCTAGGGTAAAAGACTGAAATAGTTTCCTTCTAAGTTTAGAACAAGACAAGGATGTCTGCTCTTAGTGCTGTTATTCAACCTCGAACTGCAAGTTCCAGCCATAGCAACAAGACAAGAAAAAGAAACAAAAGGCATAAAGCTTGGAAGGAAGAAAAAAAATTATTCCTATTTGCAGATTACATGATTGTTTACATGGAAAATCCCAAGGAAAAAACTCACAAAATTCCTGAAGTAAGCTCAGCAAGGTCATGTAATAAAAGAAATGTGGTGCACAGAAAGAATTGCATTTCTACATTTAATCATGAACATGTGGAACCTGAAATTACAAACCACACCATTTATATCCACTCTAAAAAATACTGTATACTTGGGTATAAACTTAATATATACACAATCTATGGGACGCCTGGGTGGCTCAGTTGGTTGAGCGACTGCCTTCAGCTCAGGTCATGATCCCGGAGACCCGGGATCGAGTCCCACATCGGGCTCCCTGCTCGGCGGGAAGCCTGCTTCTCCCTCTCTCACTCCCCCTGCTTGTGTTCCCTCTCTGGCTGTGTTTCTCTCTGTCAAATAAATAAAAATCTTTAAAAAAATATATACACAATCTGGATGCTGAAAATTAGAAAATTCTAATGAAAGAAATCAAAGAAGTTCATCTAAATAAATGGAAAAATAGTGCATTCATACATTGGAAGATTCAACATAATAAATATGTTAAATTCTTTCCAAATTGATCTATATGTTTATGTAATTCCCATCAAAATCCTAGCAAGGTTTTTTTGTGGACATAGACAAACTTATCTGAAATTTATATGGGAAAGCACAGGCCCTTATACAGCTAAAACAGTCTTGGAAAAGAAAAACAAAGGAGGAATCACTTTCCCCACTATTAAGGATTAGTATATAGCTTCGGCGGTCAGACAGTGTGGACTGGTGGAGAGATAAATACATAGGTCAGTGGAACAGAATAGAGAACCCAGAAATAGACCCATACAAATATTCCCAACTGATTTTTGACCAAGGGGTAAAGGAAATTTAATGAAGGAAAGATAGTCTTTCTATAAAATGGTACTGGAGCAATTGAACATCCAAGAGGCAAAAAAAAAAAAAGTACCTCTACCTAAACCTCACACCTTATAAAAAAAAATTAAGTAAAAATGTATTGTAAATGTAAAATGAAAAGGCACAAGACTTTTACTGTAATTATTATTTGTAAGTAGGCTCCATGCCCAGCATGGAGCACTGTGTGGGGCTTGAATGCACAAACGTGAGATCGAGACCTGAGCTGAGATCAAGAGTTGGTTATTTATCTGACAGAGCCACATTGACACCCCTAAAGCTACAAAACTTTTAGGAAAAAACATAAAAGAAAACCTTTGGACCCTAGGGCTAAGCAAAGAGGGTTTTTTTTTCCCTTAACATGGATTAAAAGCATAATTTATAAATAGAAAAATGGATAATTTGGGTCTTGTCAAGATTAAAAACACTTTCTCTGAAAGACCTCATTAAGAGGACAAAAAGACAAGTTACAGACTGTAAGAAAATATTTGCAAACCACCTATCTGCAAAGTAGAGAGAATACTTAAAATTCAACAGTAAAAAATCAAGCATTCTGATTAGAAAATGGGCACAAGATATGAACATATATTCACCAAATAAGATATACATGTGGCAAATAAGCACACAAAAAGATGCTCAACATCATTCTCCCTTGGGAAATGCAAACCAGAACCATAAAGAGATATCACTACACACCTATTGGAACAGCTAAGATGAAAAAGTAACACCACCAAATACTGATAAGGATGTGGAAAAACCAGATCACTCCTGCATTCCTGATGGGGATGTGAAATGGTATAGCCACTCTAGAAAACAACTTGGCAGTTTCTTAAAATAATTAAACATGCAACTACTTTATGTTGCTAAATTTGCCCTCCTGGGCATTTATCCCAGAGAAATGAAAACTTATATTCACATAAGAACCTGTACACGCATGTCCATAGTATTTTTATTCCTATAATCCCCAAACGGGAAGCAACTCAGATGTCTTTGAAAGGATAAATGTCTAAAGAGACTGTGGTACGCCCATATCATTGAATAGTGCTCAGCAATAAACGGAATGGATTACTGATATGTGCAACAGCTTGGATGTATCCCAGGGGAATTAAACTGGATGAAAAAAGATAATCCTAAAAGGTTACACACTATATGATACCATTTATGTAACCTTCTTGAAGTGACACAACTATAAAAATGGAAAACAGATTAGTGGTTGCCAGTAGTTAGGTGTGGGGTGTGAGGAGAGGGGTGGGTGTGGGAATCCGAGGGCAATGGGATGTAGCTCTTCCGCATGCTGCTTGTCAGCGTCACTGCCTTGGTTGTGACAGTGTGCCATAGTTCAGCAGGATGTTTCCATTGGGGGAAGCTGATTAAAGCGTACACTAAATCTCTCTGTATGATTTCTTACAATTGTATATGAACCTACAATTATCTTAAAAATGTTTAGGGCGCCTAGGTGGCTCGGTCAGTTAAACGGCTGCCTTCGGCTCGGGTGGTGATCCTGGGGTCCTGGGATGGAGCCCTGCATGTGGCTTCCTGCTCAGTGAAGAGTCTGCTTCCTGCTCTCCCTGTCTGCTGCTCTGCCTACTTGTACTCTCAATCTCTGTGTCAAATAAATAAAACCTTTAAAAAATAAAAAAATAAAAATGTTTAATTTAGGGACACCTGGGTGGCTCAGTCAGTTGAGCCTCCAGCCCTTTATTTCAGCTCAACTCATAATTTCAGGGCTCTGTACTCAACAGGGAGTCTGCTTAAGGATTCTCTCCTTTCCGATCTGTTCCTCCCCCCTCTCACTTTCTCTCAGATAGATAGCTAGATAGATGATAGATAGATAAGGGTCACCAGCGTGGCTCAGTCCATTAAGCATCTAATTCTTGATTTCAGCTCAGGTCATGATCTCAGTGTCCTGACATGGAGCCCTGCCTCGGGCTCTGTGCTCAGCAGAGAGTCTGCTTAAGATTCTCTCTCTCCCTCTGTCCTTCCCCCACCAACCATGTGCTCTCTCTCTTTCAAATAATAAATAAACCTTTTAAAAAAATAAAATAGGAGCGCCTGGGTGGCTCAGTTGTGAAGCGTCTGCCTTCGACTCAGGTCATGATCCCAGGATCCTGGAATGAAGCCCCACAACCCACTCCCTGCTCAGCAGGAAGCCTGCTTCCCCTTCTCCCACTCCCCCAGCTTGTGTTCCCTTCTCTTGCTGTGTTCTATCAAATAAATAAATAAAATCTTTAAAAAATAAAAATAAAAAGCTATGGGCGCCTGGGTGGCTCAGTTGGTTGGGCGACTGCCTTCGGCTCAGGTCATGATCCCGGAGGAGACCTGGGATCGAGCCCCACATTGGGCTCCCTGCTTGGCGGGAAGCCTGCTTCTCCCTCTCTCACTCCCCCTGCTTGTGTTCCCCCTCTGGCTGTGTATCTCTCTGTCAAATAAATAAAATCTTTAAAAAAAAAAAGAAAAAAAACTAAAATAAATAAATACATCTTTATAAAAATGTTTCATTTTTAAAAGTCTTCTGCAGGGCGCCTGGGTGGCTCAGTCACTAAGCATCTGCTTTCGGCTCAGGCCATGATCCCGGAGTCCCGGGATCGAACCCCACATCAAGCTCCCTGCTTGGCAGGAGGCCTGCTTCTCCCTCTGTCACTCCCCCAGCTTGTTTTCCCTTGCTAGCTGTGTTTCTTTCTGTCAAATAAATAAATAAAAATCTTTAAATAAATAAATAAATAAATAAGTCTTTTGCACACACAAAAGAGCAATTGAGACAAATAGGGGATCTTCTGGAAGAGAGTCATCAATGTGGTGAGTAACCTGGAAATCATGTCATGAAGGAATGATCGAGGCTCTGGGAGGTGTGTTATCACCTGGGGAAAAAAAAAGACCTAAGAGCAGTACTTTGAAGCTGCCATATACAAGAAGAATTAAATTAGAATCTATGAATCAGAAGATTACATTTGAATATATGGAAGAGATTTCTAGAAACCAGAGCTGTTAAAATATAAGATGATGGAATTCTAAGTATCTAGAGATACTGGCCTTGCTGTTTCTTGAACATATCAGGATGCTTTAGGGCCTTTGCACTGGCTCATCCCTCTGCCTGAAATGCTCCTCCTGTATGTGTTTGCATGGCTGACACCCTGATCTCATTCAAGTTTTTGTTCAATGTCCATTGCAAGTCAAGTGGGTGCTCTGGTTCATGTTATCATTGTCCTCCAGGCCCTAAGCTGATGATGCAGGTACCGTCTGGAATGTTACTGGTAGCAGAAAGTGGATGGCAGAGAAGAAAGAGAGCTCTGGAAAGTCTTTCACCAGTAATGAAATGCTGCAAGTGAGTTTCAAAGTGAGGCTGGACATTGCCAGAAAAGGGATTTGGAAATTAGAAGAATATTTTTGGAGAGAGATTTGTGTGCTGGTGAGTTCCTCCCTTCCAATGGAGTGTTGGAGGGCTGCATATCACTTACCATGAGCCTAGGGAAAGGGTTCAAAGAGACTTTACTACATATGTTCCAAGAAGTCTTCAGGACACAGAAGACAGCTGTCTGATCATACCTCAGGAATCTAGAGGCCAAGATGGCTGGCTGAATGCTCAAATGAGGACAGTGAGAGAGGGGCTGGATAGGAGTGGCCAGCACTCCCAGAGGTTGTGAGGCGAATGGTAGATGTTTCCCCTGGACCGATATGCTGGATTTGTCTCAGATCTTCTCACTACACATCCCCACGTTAGAGATATGACTAGCAAGGTGGAAGAGGAGAGAACCAGCCAATCCTGCTCCTCCTTTTCACTTCATAAATGCTCAGCCTGCACCAAGCTTAGACTAAAGAGAAGTGCTTTTTAAAAAAAAATTTAAATCGACCAAATCTTTTCATCTTAAAAGAATTTCAGACTTATGAAAAGGTTCCAAAAACCATATAGGAAGCACAACACAGGACAGAGATCCTTGAGAAAGAACAAGTAAACAAGGTGAGCCCTACAATTCCCCCCAGTTCTGTGCCTCAAGAGAGAGTCCAGGCTAGAGAAGAGAGAAAGGGAACCCACAAGAAGCCTGGTTATCATCCTAAGCTGACTAAATGGAGCTGGAAGGCCAAGAAGGCTACAGTTTGAGTATTGGAGAGGAGACGGCTGCACGTAGAGTTCCAGAGATGTGTAGATCTGGAATCTTCAGCAGAGTGCTGACCAGCACCTGTGTGTGCAGAAACCCCTTGAGGCTCAAGAAAAGACTATCTGAATGGATTTGAGGGAACAATCCCTGGAAGACTCATAGGACAAGAATAGCTTCTGTGTTCACTAGCCGGAATGGGAAACGTCATAGTTCACAGGACATCAGGTGGAGTACTCGGAGAGTATTGCCTCAGTAGAGGGGATTAATTAGCTTTAGCCTAAAGGCTGCTCTGATCCCACTCGAAGCTCAAAAGCAATCCTCAGGAGAGTCAAGCTGTTTCCAAGTAACTTAATTCTATCCTAGAATAAAGCTCAAGAATATTTATAGGAATACAAAAGTGTTTAGTACCATTGAAGTAAAGTGTGCAATGTGTGGGGCACCTGGGTGGCTCAGTCATTAAGTGTCGACCTTCAAGCTCAGGCCATGATCCCAGGATCCTGGAATCGAGCCCCACATCGGGCTCCCTGCTCAGCTGGGACCCTGCTACTCCCTCTTCCACTCCCCTAGCTTGTGTTCCTCTCTCGCTGTGTCTCTCTCTGCCAAATAAATAAATAATTTTTTAAAAAAAATCTGCAGTGTGTAGCATCTAATAAAAAATTATCAGACATGCAAAAAAAAAAGAGAAAATATGACCCACAATGAGAAAAATCACTAGAAACAGATCCAGAAATAAAACAGATGATAGCATTAGTAGACAAGGGCATTGAAACAGTTATTATAACTATACTCTCTATGCTGAAGAATATAGAGGGCACATATGGGGCGAAATTGGGACTGTACTGGGTGTCGCCCAGGGGGGTTCGCTTTGGGGATGATGTAACTGTTAGGTCAGAGATTATATGCTCGTACCGAATGACTTGGTCTTTCCATCCCTCTTTATCTTGTGACACTCTTGTTTGTTCCATCATATATTCCATCTGTGGCATGTCTTAGAAGAAAATAACTTACAATTTTTAATATACCTCACGAAGTCCACCTTTTTCTCCCAAGTTTCTTGCTTACTCATTACATATACTTAAAACATCCTATGAGTTTCACCTATATTTTATAAGGCAATATTTTACATACAATCTATGCTTAATAATACTTGTGAGTTTCATCGATCCTATTTGCTTTTCTTGTATTGTATGGCAGATTACAAGAATCTATGCTCATACAATATTTATAGCATCTACACAAAAGTGTATCTGTCTATAGCCACATCCATATCTATCTCTCAGTAACTAATATGACAGCAGGGAATTTGGCAGTGTTGTTCACTATGCTATCCTCAGCACCAAGGACAGTGTCTGTCACATAACAGGTGCTCGATGAATCTGTGTTGAATTACTATAAATGTTTAAGTTTTCCCAGCAAACGCATATACTGTTATGAAACGTGGTTGTTTGTCTTTTGTCATTATTTGTTCTTGATTCTTGAGTACGATGAAAAAAGTAATGAAACTGCCACTCATATGGTTACTAAAATATTTTTTTACAACATTGAATGAGCCCAAGAGCTAACTAGCTTGACCACAATTGGTATGAATAGCCAGCCTAAAATAAAATAAAGGAAATGAGAAAAATGCCTAGGTTTAATCTTGCTTTTTGACTACAGTGTTTCCACTGTATTCAATCCACTGTTCTAGTCCAAATGATATCTCTGCATTGGGGCAAAGTGGTTTCCAAAACATGAACTTAGTAAGGGACAAGGCAGGGCTAAGAACTGAACAACTGTTCAACTAAACAGAAGAGACTAATCCAGCATTTGTAATTTTCTCAGTGTGGCTGGGACTGGGAGGCAGGAAGGACACCATAAGGGGCTGGGGCTTGTTTCAGGTGTGCGAATTATTGGAAACAATGAGAAAGAGCACGGTGTGCACCACCTGCAGGGAAGGTGCTCGTTAGGTAGGTAGATTCTGGGTTCTTTACCCAGCAGGGTTTGTATTCAGAGGAAGGTATTATTCAAGCCAGAATTCACAACTCCTATGAGTCTCAGTCAGCAGGGGCCCAGTGAGAGCTGGACAGAATACAGGAAGTTTGAAGTGAGGACAACAGCAAGATGCTGGCAAGTGATTGTGAAATGGGTGTCTCTGCTCTCCTGAAGGCTGTGACCATCATTGGAATAATCTCAGATAAACAGGCACATTAGGAAAATTACTATTATTATGCATTACAAGGCTACAAGGAAAATATGTCCATCCTACTTTTTTTAAAGCTCAGAACAGAGGTGTTGAAAGTTTTCCCTAGCTTCCCTCTTCCCAGTTCTGGTCTCTGCGTTTTTACAGATCTCCTCAGAGCCCATTTTCCATTCACTGACCACAAAAGAGGGTAGACAATGATGTCACTTGTTGAAGTTCCTAGTTTCTACCAGGACTAGAATCCAGGAAGGATTTCTTCAAAGATTTATATTGGTACTTTCTGCTTTCTTTTGGGGGTAGGATGGAGGTATGGACTGTATTATTACTGAAACACGCAGAGAAGCCAAAACATGATTTGGTAAGGTAAGTCCTATCTTGCTTTTATCAGAATGGCTCATGATGTGTTGCAAAGGACACCATCCAGAAAGTGAAAAGACAGCGCACAGAACTGGAGAAAATATTTGTAAATAACATATCTGATAAGGGACTTATATCCACAATATAAAAGGAATTTTTACGGGGCGCCTGGGTGGCTCAGTTGGTTAAGCGACTGCCTTCGGCTCAGGTCATGATCCCGGAGACCCGGGATTGAGCCCCACATCGGGCTCCCTGCTCGGCGGGAAGCCTGCTTCTCCCTCTCTCACTCCCCCTGCTTGTGTTCCCTCTCTCGCTGTGTTTCTCTCTGTCAAATAAATAAAATTTAAAAAAAAAAGAACTTTTACAATTCAATAATAAAGACAAATACCCACTTTAAAAATGGACAAAAGATCTGAATGGATATTTCTCTAAAGAAGTTATACAAATAAGCACATGACAAGATGCCAACATCATTAGTCATAAGGGCGGTGCAAATCAAAATCACAGTGAGGTACAGCTTCATACCCACCATGATGGCTCTAATCAAAAAGCCAGTAACAAGTGTTGGTGAGAGAGAAGAGAAATTGGAACCCTCATAAGCTGTCGGTGAGAATGTAAGATGATGGAGCCACTTTGGAAAAACAGTGGCAGTTTCTCCAAAGGTTAAGCATGGAGTTTTCATATGACCCAGAAATCCCATTCCTAGATATATATCCTCTGTCCACACCTTATATGATTCCATATATATGAAATGTCCAGAATAGGCAAATCTTTAGAGAAAAAAAGTAGATTGGTGGTTGCTTAGGATTGAGGGGTCTTGGGGAAGGAGCAATGAGTGCTAATGGATCCTGGGGTTTGGGGAGCGTTGATGGCTGCTCAGCTCTGTGAATATACTAAAAACCACTTAAATAGGTGAATTGGATGGTTTGTATCTATATCTCAATAATACTGGTATTAAAAATGAAAAGCCCAAACTCCAAAACCTTGCGACAATGTCTGGAGCATCCTTTTATGTATTTCCTCTTTTAAGAAGATTTTATTTATTTATTAGAGAGCGTGCACACAAGTTGGGGGGTAGGGGCAGAGGGAGAGGGAGAAGCTGCCTCCCCGGAGCAGGAAGCCGGAGGTGGGGCTCCAACCCAGGACTCTGAGATCACGACTTGAGCTGAAGGTAGGTGATTACCCCACTGACCGACCCAGGGGCCCCACAGCCTATCTTTTAAATAGAAGTACTACTTGCAGTGGTAATACTATATTTTAACATTGGAACCTAAAATTGTGAGATGGGTAAGATCCAGAGTAAAGATCCGTTTGGCTTCACAGCATTTCATAGGTCGGGCAGGCATCCTACTTGGGAGTCTATTTTCCCAGCATACACAATATGTTGTTGGTGATTCCTTGTGCTTTGTCAAGGTCACAGTGAAAGTCAGGACGAGCAGTCCTCCAGAACTGGGCTCACGGGGGCCGTGCTCTTTGCAACTGGGGACAAAGAGTACAAAATCAGAGGTGATTTATATATCTTTAATTAATTAATTTATTTATCAAAATGAGAGGCGTTTGAAATAAGCATCTTCTCACCTCAATCCTGGGTTAAAACTCCCTCTGTATTTAGTTTGAAATTGCATATTCAAAAAAAATTGCATATTCACCTCCAACCAGCGCTTTGAAAGTTTTTACTCTGCTTGAAAAGCTTCAAAATTGTTTTGAGGGGAAAAAACGGGGACTTCTAATGTTGGGCGGTCCGGAGGGAATAAAATCGTGAAACTGACGAATCCGCCCTCCTCAGACACTGCCCGGGGGAGACGACAGGGGGCGCCCTGCCAGCTCCTGCCCCGCCGCCCCTCCCAGACCTCCCTCCGCCCTGCGCTCGCCCTGACGTCCCCAGCCCCCGCCTCTCTCTCCTCAGTCTTCAAAGGGCGCTCGGGGGTTGCGAGGCTGCAGCTTCCATCAGCGGCCGCCGGGCCCTGCCTTCACCTCCCCGCCGCGGGGTCACCCGCGCGCTCTGGCTCCCGCAGCTGCACGCCCGCGCCCCGGGAACAGGTGCCGAGACTGCTTGTTGCCCGCAGCCGTTCGCAGCCGCCCGCCGCTCCTGCGGAGGCGGGACCCAGGAAGGGCGCGCAGGGCGGCCGCATGGAGAGCGGCGGCGGGACTCCCCCGGCTGGGGCGCTCGGGGCGGCGACCGAGTCGCCACAGTGCGCGCTGCCACCGGGAGCCGAGGGCGCGGCCGGGCCGGCGGAGCCCGACGGGACGGCCGAGGGCGCGGGGCCCGGGAGCGGCGGCGAAGACGGGGGCGGGCCGCGGCGGGCTCTGCGGGCAGTGTACGTGCGCAGCGAGAGCCCGCAGGGCGGCGCGGCCGGCGGCCCCGAGGCGGGGGCGCGCCAGTGCCTGCTACGGGCCTGCGAGGCCGAGGGCGCCCAGTTAACCTCGGTGCCCTTTGGGGAGCTCGACTTCGGGGAGACGGCTGTGCTCGACGCCTTCTACGACGCAGGTGAGGCGGATGGCCCCTTCACCCCCACCGCAGCCCAGCCGGCCCGCTTTCCTGACCCTGGCTCACCGCACGGCTCCTCCCCAGCGTAGCCTCCCCAGCGTAGCCTCCCCAGCCTAGCCTCCCCAGCCTAGCCTCCCCAGCCTAGCCTCCCC